>BSBK01007012.1:352500-433631 GCA_027943335.1 Chamaecyparis obtusa | reverse complement strand
TTGTTCAGCCTTGGAAGGATGACACTGTTAACAATGGTGGTATGACTGTGAAAATCACCAAAGAGTTTATAGTGGAGGTGTATTGGTTGAATATCAAGGGTCTGAAATTGTATAGAGACAAGAAGATCTCTCAAAAAGATATCCAGTGTTTCCCTAAAGACAAGGTGGAGACTCAATGCTTGGTGAAGGATTCCAATGGGTTCCACGATTTGGATGCTTTCAAGGAGATTTGCGTGAAGGTCATGACTACTATCATGGAGTATATCACTCTAGATGGTAGGTATAGGCATGTTCACACCTATCATTTCATGCTGCTTTGAAACTTTAGACACAAGGTTAGGGTTTCTCTCATGTATTTTCTTTTGTAATCCCTTCGTCATAGTATTATTGATCATAGGAAGACAGAGAACAAGCCCATTCTTGATGAGGGCCTCATTCTCCTAATTATGGACCATATTAAGAAAATTTCCATTGGTAGCCCTATTATCTCCTCGCCTAGGCTCTCTGGTTCTACCAAGGCTTTGGAGAAATGAATTAGGGAAGAGGAAAGAAAAGAGAAGATGTCAGTTGGTAAAAAACTGAAATTGGATAAGAAGGGTGGCATGGAAACTGATTCTGATGGTGAGAGTGTTGAGGTTATGCTGCCACTGTTAATTTTTCAGAGGAGGAAAGTAAAGAGTCTCTATCAGCTTTAGTTATCATTTCTAGTGACAATGAGGATAAGAATGAGGTGGCCGTTGCTACCAAGGATATTGTGAATGATGTTATTTATATTGATAAAGAGCAGGGTATGGATAATGATGAGGATGAGGGAGGCCAGAAGGTCCCCATTTTGGTTAACTATGATAGCTCTTAGGAACATGATGTTCCTATCTCCCCCAAGTTGGAAGCGGTTATGGAAGTGCAGTTAGAGAGGAAGGAGGACAATGATACCCCTATTTTGGAACTTGATGAGAAGGGGAATTATCCCTCTACCTCTAGGAACATTCCCTTTGTAAAATGGTAGACATGTAGCAGTGGAATGTGAAACTCCTAAAAGAGGATATGGATGATAAGATCAACCCCTCTTTTGGTGTCCTCCAAATGGAGAAGGTGGTGTCTATGTATTCTTTCCACCTGATGAAATGGGTCTTCCAAGAAATCAAAAGCCTCAACCTAAAATTTTGCTCCCTCTCTCTCAAGGTTGATATTATGCAATAGAACTTGGCTACTGGATCAGAGGGGATTGATGTCAATAACGTCAATGAGGGTGACAAAAACATGCAGGAAATGTAGGTCAAAATGGAAAAGCTGGAGAACACTTAGAAGAAGCACATGCTGGACAATAACATGTTCATGGGGTTAGTGATGGAGTGCTTCATGACTATCAAGGTAGAGTTGGATGTTGGATCTCCTACCACAAAGATAGATGATGATAAAGTGGACGTAGATGATGTTGGTCCTGGTAAACACACCCAGTCTACAAAAAGGAAGAAGATCCATGACAGGATCCTCAAACTTTCAGATTTCAATGCGAACATCAAGAAATTTTTTGAGGTAAAGAAAGAGGTGAAGGGAACTCATCTAGAGTTTGCCTAGGTCCTCCTGCCGCCTAGTTTTAGTTGTTTGGGATTTTTTGCTTCTGGGTGTGGTTTACGATTTTTTTTATTTTTTTTTTGTGCTGGTTTCCAGTCCTATTTTATTTTAGTGAACTTTTTGGTTATTCCTTTCTTGAAATAATTTTAAGGGGTTTCAGGTCCCCATAAAACCTATTTTTACCTGCAGTAAAAAATAATTAATTTTTTAAAAAAATTAATAAATACCACTTAACTAGAAAATATATAATCTATATATAACTATGTCAAGACGAGGCGTTGAATTTTTTCAACTTTATTTTTATGAAGTTCAATGATGAAAAAATTAACACCTCTATACATCTTGACATTTTTTATACATTCATTTCATTATGATTATGATTAAGGTTAGAATTTAGGGTTAAGGTTTTTTATCATGGTTAGGGTTAGCTTTGAAATTAGGGGTTTTTTTTTATTATGGTTAGAATTAGCATTAGGGTTAAGGTCTGGTATGGAATGATTATTATGATTAGGGTTAGTGTTTAGTGTTAACATCAAGCTTATGGTAATGTCAAAATGAGAATTATGTTCAGGTTAGAGGTGTAATTATGGTTAAAGTTTTCGTTTGGATAATAATATTAAAAAATATGGGTTACAAATATACTCAAGGCTTTGGTTTTGGTTAGGTGTTTGGTTGAGTTTAATTTCATGGTTTGAATTATACTTAGGGTTAGGATTGGGTTTACATTTTTTATTAGTGATATAAAAGAAATAGAGTAATTCTTAGTTTAGAAAATTAGTTAGGGTTAGGGTTAGGGTTTGGGTTATGCTTAGCATTAGAATTAGGGCTATGGTTAGGGTTTAGGGTTCTAGTTTTGATTAGGATATTTTAAAATTTAGGGTATAATTATGGTTAGTATTGGGGTTTAGGTTATGGCTAGGAAAAGGTGCATAATTATAATTAGGGTTATACTTATGATTAGGTTTAAGGTTTGGATTAGGATTAAAATTAGAGATAGTTTAGGGTTGTTATTTGGCTTAGGATTAGAATTAATATTAGGATTAATATTAGGGTTAGGATTATGATTGTGGTTAAAATTATGATTTAGAGTTAAGATTAGGAATTAGGATTAGGAATATGGTTAGGATTAGGGTTTACATGTTTCATTAGGGTTAAGTTTTAGTGATTGGATTATCATTTAGGATTAGAGTTTACTAATTAGTATTATGGTTTAGCTAAGTATTTAGGATTTAGGGTTTAGCATTCAGAATTAGGATTTTATATTTAGGATTAGTGTGAGCATCAGTACTGAATAATTAGAATTAGGTTTACAAATTGACATTTAGGATTCATCATTATTATTAAGATTAGGATTAGGGTATGGGTTTACAAAATAATTAGTAAGTTATGGTTAGGGTTAGGGTCTTTATCCTTGTTAGAATAAAGGGTTAGGATTAGGCAAAGAGTCTAGCATTTAGCATTTAGGTTTAGAATTTATAATTAGGGTTCAGATTAGGGTTTAATATATAGAATTAGAGTTTAGCATTTATGATTAGGGTTAAGCATTTAGAATTATTGTTTACCATTTATGATTATTGTTAGGGTTACAATTTACATCATAGGTAGTATTATGATTAGAGTTAGGCATCTGATTAGTGTTAGAGTTTTGTATTATGGTTTCAAGTTTTTGATTAATATAATAGTTAGGATTATGGTTCTAGGTAGGGTTTAAGATTAGGATGAATGGTTAGCATTTAGGATTAGGATTAGTAATAGTATTAGGATTTTTATTTTTACAATAAGGGTTTGTGTAAGGTTTATTGTTGGATTTAGGGGTTATATCTTTAGTGGAATTTTAATCAGGGCTAGGACTTTGATTAGATTTAGGGTTTAGGGTTAAGGTTAAAAATATTTTTAGGTTTAAACCATGGCCATCATTAGGGTTGGCTAGTGCTTAGGTCATGGTATTTAGGACTGGGTTTAAATTAAAAAATCCTAATGAATGAGATAATATTTACTTTAAAAATATTAGTAAGAATAAAATTTCACTTCATAATATATGTTGATTTTTTTAAATTTTAATGTACATATTTATAATAGTAATATGTTTAATTAAAATTATTTTATACATTTATAATTATATTATAATGGATATTAAAAATTATATAAACATAATATAACTTAAATCATATATAAGTAACAAAAGTTATGGTCTCTCTAAGCGTATAGTTATTTGTGATAGGGACATTCTAATATATTTCATGGATACTAGTGGGTAGCCCATTATGAAGGAGCTTGCGCTCCCTAGGAGATTTGCACATGTTATTATTTTAACCTTAATTATGTCACGTATTCTTCAGATTGGAAATCTCTCTCTCTCTCTCTCTCTCTCTCTCTCTCTCTCTCTCTCTCTCTCTCTCTCTCTCTCTCTCTCTCTCTCTCTCTCTCTCTCTCTCTCTCTCTCTCTCTACTAATTTATGTTACTTCTTTGGCCTATTATGTCTTGTGTCCCTAATAAAGATAATATTTCAATGATATATAATCATGTTGATGAAGACACCAATTATGTAATGGGATATATTTTTGCCTATGTCATTTCTATTGACTCATTGTATTTGAAGACAAATATTGGTGGAAGAGAAGTTAAATTTTGTCAATGTGTGGAAGAGGCCTAGTTTGTGGCTGATATTTATCTAGAGTGCTTTATCTTTTCCATCTATTTGACTATTTTAGTATATCCTTAATGCTATTGATTCCCCCTTGAGATTTTGGAGTGGACTCTCAATTTTGGGCAAGTTTCCTATCTTAGATTATCTTTTGGATGGAGATGTTTTTCATGGAGGGTTTTCATCACTGTATCATGGGAATGGGGTCAGTTTATAATATTTTTTTCTCAAGTAGTAGCTACCCTTGCATGGTTTTTCATTCTATTGTATCCTTTGCTAAGTATTTATCAACATGTCCTCTTATTGTAACTATCAACTTGTTAGATCCCCACCTTAGGATGGATGCTTTCTTGATTGAGCCTAAGGCATTGTAGTTTTTTATCATCCATTTTTAATGGTTATCCAAGAGTACATGAGATTTGGTGGTTATGTGGACCTCCTAAGGTTTTCCTTATATTTTAACATTTATGGATGCTTTGTGCTGACTACAGGTGTGGTGCGATTGGTTCTTGTTGATGGAAAGTTGTTACAACTAATGGAGGGGCTTTGAGATTTTTCTAAGACTTCTTTTCTTCTACTTTCTACAAGTTTTAACATAGTGACTACCCAATTTCTGGGGGGGTGATATTTTATAAAACCTATTGTTCTTTTGTGATGGATGCTTTTGATTAAGACACAAAATTCTTTGAAGGGACCCAAAACCATTTATAATAATAATTTTAGGAGATTCAATAACCCCAAATAATTCATTAACTTCAAAAAAAAAATCATTACAAACTAAAAACCAACATCTAGCTAATAGTCAACAACCTAAAACTATGGATCATACAACATTCCAAGTACCTAAGAGTCCATAATACAAGAGGAAAAATCCTCAAGCCACAAGGTTTTCAAGTCTCCCCATAACTTAAGAATGAATTAAACCTTCTAACAGAGAAGGGGTTTTGAGAGGAACCCCTAACTAGATGCTTGGGTTTTTGAATGGATCCCCAAACCATAAAAAAATATTTTTAATATGGCTCCTAGAACCCCCGACACAAACTAGATCAAATGATTGATTATTCAAAATCCAACTTAAACTAAAAGGTTTTCAAAGGCTCCCCAAAGCTACTAAAAGAGTTTACCAATAAAGGAGAACCTAAGAGTATTGAGGGATCCTCAAATATTTATATTGGGATTTACCATGGCTTCCAAAAGCATAATCATAAGCTATCTCAAAATATAGGTCATCAAAAAACTAACAAGTGAACCAACCAAGAACCACCTCCTCAACTACCATACTACTCTCCATCGTAGTAAAAGAGGATCCCACCTCCATCGGGGAATCTAAGAGAAATAGAGAGGGCATGAAGAACCAAAAGAAGTGGCATGAGGAAAATTGCATAAAAAAGCTTCTCCTCTTACAAAAAAAACAAACTTCCACACCTAACTCCACAAAAATTAGAGATCACCAAACACCTATTAGAAAGTAAAGTCCACCAAGATAACTAAGAGGGTGGGTTGGGGGGGGGGGGGGGGGGGTTGAATCAGTTATTTGAAAAATATAACTTTTATCAACTTCAATATATTTTAACCATGTAAGAAATGTAAACAACAACTAGAGAAAGATATTCATACACAATGACACAATGACACAAGATATGTTAACTAGGGAACCTCTTGATCAAAGAGTAAACCCCAGTTGGAATGATGCCCACAAAAGATGCACTAATATGAAAGTTCCTTGTGAGAGGATGGTCTCTATTAGGAGTCTTATGAAATAAATTCATTGCATATGAGTCCCTACTATGAGACTTTGAATCACTGCTAAAATATTCTAACTCTGTTAGGAGTTATGGAAGACAGAAGGACCCACTGCCCAAATAGCTTCAACGACAAGATCACTTAACACACCGTTCAACTGATGTCTATATTATTCAATAGAATAATATCAAAAGATTATTGATCTCAAAAACTTGTTACCTATCCTTTGATTGTGCCAAACTGCACCAACTATTTCATCAGATCTCAATACCAGATCTCTATACTTCACATATCCTCTTTCAACAAGTATTGCATAAATTCGCAATCTACTTTCAAAATATTTTCAATTCAATTACATATTATTAAAATAATAAAAGGAATACATTCCTTCCTTTATACCACACTCAATTAATTACAAATGAGTCGGTATACAAATTACAAAATAAAATTTTCCACATGTTACACAAAATTGTCAGCTTCCAATTAAGACAATTCTTCACTCGTGTGACCTCGAACCTTGTGATCATGTCTACATCACTATCAACATGTTTTCTACTTCTCCATAACTACACATGATTAGATTCAATCCCAATTAGGAGATATCATCCGATTTCCACAAACCGATACTCAGGAACACTGCCTGAATACTGCTTCCACTGATTTCCACATAACTATCATGAATAAATAAATTTTTTTATGCGCTCTTAACCATGACCATATAACACATCATAGGAAAATTTTTCAACTTGGCACATCTTGATCTTTAATATCCCACATGTGCTAACTCAAACACTGCCTGCTTCTCTACTAATCTTCAGTAGATCACCATGTTGGCATCAATGACAATCATAGTCATGAATGCAACAAAAACTACTATAGAATAGTTGTGAATACTCCCCCATAGGTTATATTCAACATTCATTCCTAATGATCTCCCCCATTGGCATTGATGGAAACATAGATGAAAAAACATCCAAGTTCCATGAATACCAATGACTGCAACACTGCTTCTCTGAAAATTCATTTTAAGTCCTCTCCATCAATAAAATCACAAGTCCATAAAATCATAAGTCCTCTTCATCAATCAAATCGTGCTTTTTTTCCTATCAGTTCTCTCCAATAGATGGTTTTTTTCATGTAAAATTCTCCCCCATTGACATCAATGGCAAATGTTTCATCATTGTGTCAACAACAACTTAATTGTCAAAAGACACTATTCAAAAAATATATTTACTAGAGTCCTCATGAATCAGTTCTAAAACACATACTCCCCCATAGAGGAAGTACCAACATATAGTCCATAAGAAAGATAGGGCTCATAAACCACTGGATGGATGCAACAATCTACATCAATTATCAAGAGTGGGCTGGGGCATAACCCCAATCATACCTCTCAGATACTCAAATGTATCATGTTAGGAATGGGAAAGCTGAGGGGGGGCAGGGGCAAGGTGGGGGGGGGGGGGGGGGGGGGTGAATCAATGTTCACTATATTTTATCTTTTCACTTTATTCTTACACTGAACTTGAATACTTAAATATTGAAATGAACATAAACATAAACATAAAACATGAAACCAACACATAACACCAATATGGTTATGGGAAACCCAAATAGGTAAAAACACCAATGGGAATTGACATGCACTAATATTTTATAGTAATGTTTTCTGATCCTTGTTAGAAGATCCTTAACCTTGTTAAGAGCTTCTTTACAATATATTTAGTACAGCTCAAGGGTTGGACCCTGTTAGGAGTCTTTTACAATGAACCTTGTTAGGGGTGTGGACTCACTATCCTAGAGCTCACTTCTCAAGTGGTGAAGGCTACAACCTTCTGATCTCAGATACACACTATATCTACTGGGTGAATTGTCATTGTGACACTGCTTGTCTGATCAGTTCCTTTGATGCGCTAATGCTTTGACCTCTTAAAAATTTCTAATACACCTTATCAACTCTTTTCATACTTCTTATTTTCTTATCTCAATTTTCTATTCACTTCCATGCTTATTACACTAGGTGCATCTCATATTTATATGCTCGTACAAAACAAATAACTAGGTCGGCCCTTTAACCGATTACATACAATGCTTCCAATTGAATTGGCGCAAGCATGTTTACAAAAAAACATAATTACATGTTGGTAACCTAATTAAAATAGTTGGATATCCTTTACAACATAATAATATAATCGCAAACCAAAATACCAAAAGTTAGCTGCTTGCTCTATTCTTCTTTGGCATTCACTGTCTGTACAACTTGAACTCTCTGTATCTTCCTCATACTAAATCTTCTGATCATGCACTCTTATAATTAGCATGAATATGATGTTACCAACTTAACTTATACAATGCATACCATAATTATTTTGTATGCATGTGCGCTCATGCTCTGATCTTCAGGTACTTTGTACATTGTCTAGTCTTCAACACTTAGCCAATTTTTGATCTCCTCATCAAGTGCGCTGACTCCAAAATACTATATGAATTTTTTTCCATAATGAAAACACTATATTAAGTCATATACACTAGTGTAGTCAAATTTCCAACAATCTCCCCCTTTTTCATTGATGGAAACAAAGGAATATGGAAGAGTTACTAATTGTTCTCTTATACAAAAACTTTTGTTATGCTCTATCTTATATCTCCCTTATATTCTTTACTGTACATCTTATTTATATATTTATAATTCAATATTCTATACATACTCCACCTCTGACATTAATGACAATTTTTTTTCAAAACTATATCTACAAATACTTATTGTGAGAGAACATCTGGATATGCTATCTGCAAGTTTTGGATCTCCTTCTTCCAAAATGTAATCAATGAATTAACAATTTGAAGATGGGTGCATAGTGCACACTGTAGCTTCTCCATATTCTCCAAATATGTGCTAGGACCATGATCATATGTCACCATGGTGGCATCGATCTTCTTTATATTCTGATTAAGCATATCTGGTGAGGGTGCAAGAGCATTTTTAAGCTGAGTTTGCCTAGCCATTATTTTTTATATCTCCTTTTTTGCCTTCTCAATATTGTCAATTTAGCCTTGATATACATTATTGCACATATACTGATTTCTTTAATTTCTCTATCATAGCTTTTTCCTCTTTAATCTTCTTGAAATGGTCATCAGTTAACTTGTCCTGATCCATACAGTCAGCAATGAGTTTTCTTCACTTTTCTACAAACTCTTTTAAAGGCGCTTGTCCAATCTTTAGTGAGCTCGGGTCAAGTGTAAAGTTACTAACCAGCTCACTTAGCCTTTTTTTTCTATACATCTCTTCTCCAACTTGAGATGCAAATACTTCCAAGCTAGCAAAGTTAGTTTTAAAGGCTATGAGGATGTTGTTAATATCATCAATTGAATTCACCTTAGACACTTTCTTGTCTGAAGGCAACAGGTCCTTCAATATGTGCACTGACTCAACAAATAGGGGATTCCTCATCAATTGTTTCTCTTTGGATTTTTCCATAGCTAATACATTGATCTTGATCAGGTCTTCTTCTCCCCATGAATCCAAACTAGTTGTGTCAGGTATCAAACTTGATAAAAATAATGCTGATGGAGTGATAGGAGTGTTATCCATTACTTCTAGTTTTACTTTTCTTAGTATTTCAACAGATGGATTATCTGTTGTTTCATTTCCTTTTTCTTCTTCTTTTTATTTCTCCTCTTTCATCTTTTCTTCATCTTTTACTATATCTATTATGTCCTCAATCAATATTTCTTGTTGATTAGGAGGAGTGTTACTACATAAGTTCTTAGCCTCTTGAGTAATTACAAAGGCTTCTTAAAACTTATCCAAATCCATGTCTTTGGCTACCATAGTAAATTTTACATTATCAATAAAAATTAAATCATCCTTGAGTGTCTCTATCATTATCGTAGACTTATTTACCTTTGTATGTGTTTCAACCATAGGCCCTAAGTCATAGGGACCTATCATAGGTACATTAGTGAGCTCTGCCACCTTGACTTCCTTTATGGGCACTTGAGTTGTAGGTGTAGTACATGGGAACATGTGCCTATTTATGAAGACCTTCTCAAAATCTTTCTATGTTTCCTTAGCCACCCATTCATAATTCTTGTCCATTATATGTAGGGTCCTTGACTTGGTTCTAAGATGTGGCTTTACTAGATCTAGCAATAAAGTCTTCTCTTCTAGTGAGCATAGTGGGAGGCTTTCATCTAAGGTCTTTTACCTTACCTTAAATCCTCTTCAATAGCTTGTCTCTTTAGGAATTCTAGGATGTTCCATACATTATTTGGAATCATAGTTTTTAGTTCTAGGACTATTTTCTTGAACTTGAGCATATGTTTGACAATCATTCCATGAATCTCCGACTTGTCAATTTCACTATACTTCTCATAGAACTTCCCAACTTGATCTATCCCACGTTCATCAATGATTTTTGTACTTAACACACTGAGACTAGGTTTGAAGCTTACTTCTAGAGGTGCTTGAGTGTTCTTCCTATTTCTTGTTACTCATGAGGATGGATGACCAATGCTAATCTCTTTCTTCCTCTTAGGCATTGTAATGCCCCGCCAGGCAACCCAAGAGGACAAGACATAAAACCTCTATAAAATGCAAGTAGTGAATTTTTATTTTATTTTATTTATTTATTTTAACTAGAATAATATTCATCATTACACTTCATATTTCTAAAAGAAGAAATAATTTTCTACTACTTGAATGTAAGATTTATACAACTTAAGTCCTCCCGGGTTCCCTAACGTCGCTACTAAAGCAACATCATATAAACCATTTACATGCATAAGATATTCACAGAATCATGAGCTTAAAAGATCTACATTCATTTTAATGCACCAAGTTAAATGTCCCTAACTTATTTCTTTTATTAAACATAGGTTAATCATCCAACATCATTATTCCTTTTATCAACTCATTCCATAAATTCATATTGATTTCATCTACATCTACTATCCTTTATATCACTTTTCTCTAATAATTTAGGTAAGAGATTAATATTCATTAAGGTAGGCATCATCCTAGGTACTTCATTAACATGAACCAAGTATTAACATTAAAATCAAATTACTATTCTATTGCATTGTTTCATAACCATTCATTGTTAATAATTCCAATCACTAACCTATCATTTCTCAATAATTTCCTTGGATCCTTTCATCAAGAGAGAATACATTATTATTTTTGTGATACATCATTATATATAACTATATTTAAGATCATTTCCTTTACATATGGACAACATAAGAGGATAGGAGAAATAACATAAACACTTTCTTTTAATGCTAGTAACATGTCCAATATTCCACATTCTTTTCCCTTTCTTTTACCTAGAACTACCCATTCCCTTATGCATTGCTTTGAATTGAGATTATATCAATACTACAAGACTCCTTTTAGGAGATTAAAATTACATGAATACAAATACATAAGTACATCTCATATTAAAATATCCAATAAGAAATCTTCAACTGCAGGTCTGGAATGGAATATGTGCTAGGATCATCCAAAGAATCACGATCAATACCTCGATATAAATATTAACCACCCAACCATGTGGAACCAATAGGCCCACTCCCCCGAGCTAGGAGATAGAACCAAAGGCCCATACAAGAGGTAACAACTAGGAAATTCCTAAGGTGGTGATAAAATTTCCCCAAAGTCACAACACAAAAGAAAAGACAAGAAGACCACAAGGACTACCAGAGGCATGATCAAATTTGGTAGAGACTCTAAGCTACAAGCTAGGTGAGTGTCATCGCATAGCCCTCACCCCTTGGGTTGTCCTGGTACTAGCCACTCTCGGCCCCGGCCCCCAAGTAGGCACATGCGGAACCGAATGCCTCTCGTACAGACAAGGTCATCCAGTCGTACCTACGCATAGGTACCTTCTCCCACTCCCATCCTTAGTCTTTACTAGCACTAAAGGCATGGGCGAGGCACAATTAATCTTGATTAGTGTGTAATTTCCCATTCCAATCCCATTCCCAATTCATTTATTTAGGTTATCACTTGATTAAATAACTCATAGTAGGTTATCCTGGTACTAGCCACTTAGGGCCCCGGCCCCTCACTATGAGCCACTCACCTAGTGTACTTAGGTTCCCTAACATACATATAAAAATCATAAGAACATAATAGATCCATCATCAAGAATTCATACCAATTCCATAACAACATTTGATTGAGTTTAGGAAAACATATGTTGTCCCTAGTCCACTTGACAACCCTAAACCCAATATGGCATACAGAATGTTCCAAACATATAAGAAGACATCCAAGTGATATTATAAACATATTCAGAGTATACATAGATCCAATTAACCAAAAAAATATTCTAATAGCCTCTGGTGACCATACGAAACCTTAAAACTTAATGATGTTCTTAAACTGAATTATTTCAAGCAAGGATTAAATGCAAAGAATAGTCATCATAGAACAGTCATCCATATCTTCCACAAAACAAATAATAAAAGAAATCGCTTCGGTGGAGATTTAGCTAACATAATTATGGACTCTCAATTTGATTTTTAGAAAGATCCAACGGTGGAAAAGAAAGTTATGACTTCTGGTTTAAAACAGAAAATTCTGGTTAGGGTTCAGACCTGCCTTCACTAAAACGGTTGTAATTTTCACAAAACATAATAAAAATTCTCCAAACCAATTGGAAATGAAAGATAAGACTTAGGATAATATTTTATATCAAATTCAGACTTTTATATAATCATATCAGCCTGTAGCATATGAATACATTTGACAGAAAATTCAGAATCGAGAATGGACAGGCATAGTCTGCCAAAATGTCAAAAATAAGGCATTAATTCGACCCTAAAAATAAAATCAGAGAGATACCCATTTGAGATCTGTGAATTTTACTTCCAGAAAATTAATTTAGTAAAACCCTAGATACAATTTAAATTATTATAATAATAGATCTCCAAAAACGGGTTGCTAAAAACCCTAGGAAAACACATGCCAATTCTTACAAACAAAAACTCAAAACTTTAAAATAACCATAGAAATTAAAAGTACAGATATAATAAATAATTATAATATATAAATAGATCCATAATCTATCAGAGACATAAAGTAACTAACATATTCAATCCATACCTCATGTCCTACGAAGGTTGAATCGAAGAAGGAAGGAAACAAAAGAGAAGACAAATCCAAACTTGAGATGCATCCTTCAAACCCTATCCACTTTCAGAAATCTCCATGAAAGAAAGAAATAATTCCACAGTGAAGAATCCCTCTCTCAACTATTGAAATTCTCACAAAAATGTCTCTCTCCCAAAAGCAAAGATAACCAAAAATTCTTAAAGACATATGCTTACAAAATCTCCCTCACATCTCCAAGTTTTCTCTCCAAAATCACCATGAAAATTAAGGCCATCCTCTCCTCAATGCTTCAGCCCCAAAATCCCCCCTCTTCAAATGAGAAAGTAGTGCATATAAATAGATTTCCAAAGGTTGAGAGGAAAAGTAACCAACTCCCAACTAACTCTTAACTAAAGGGTATTATAAAATAACTTAATATCATACAACTATATTACTCAAATATACAATAAAAGATTATTTGTATATGTAATATTATCCTAACATATATGCATATGCCATCATTAATTACATCAATATCTATATATATAACCTATCCTCATTATTAATAATTAATAATTGAGAATAATATACCTCGCATTATTTAATATTTAATTATTAATAATATTATACTTTACATTAATCCCAAAATATACACCATCAACAATATCTACAATAATTAACATATAATCACATATAAATTATATATATATAAATACATATATGTGTGCACCCATATATATATTTCCATATATATATATATATATATATATTTATATTTATATAGATACATGCCAAATACCAAACACTATAATCTATAAGATTATGAAGTAATAGATCACAATATTATTACCTATTTATAATTACTATAGGATATAATCACTGAGGTAGAATAAAATCACACACCTCAAAATAAACCTAATCATCCAAAGAGGCCTTACAAATCATCTATGAAACATATCGAGAAAATCATAAGATCAAACAAGGTCAACCAAAGTCAACAAGGAAAGTCAAGCCAAACTCCTGAAACACAACATAGAAAGATTAACTAAGAATCATACCAAGAAGGAGAAATAAATAAAATGAGTAAACAAATCATACAACCAAATGAATTCAAGTGGTCACAAGGCACTAACTACAACCATGCCCAACCGGGTGCGTTGGATCTGGGTTTTTGACCCAAAGGTTGACTGACAAAGAAGGAACCCTAATATTCCCAAATTGGAATAATGACAAAAGAAGACTCATGTAGGGGCCTTAGTACTATCTCCATAACAACAACCATCGAGGATTTGAGGGCATGCTCAGACCTGTGAAGCCAGGTGAAGTCGATGCCCAGTACCTGCAAGCCTGCATCACAAAGAAGAAATACATATGCACGGATATACATATAAAAGAAAACATTATAGACAAATGACCAGGATCGATACATCGTGTGGACCTCAGCTATGTGAGTAACTACGACTTCGTCCTGAATCATGAAAACACATCATGTATATATATACACTCAAAGCATGTAGCATCATCATAATGAAGGTTAGAATATCAAGCATTGTGTTAGTCTCTTATCAATACTAATAATAAATTAACATAATCAAATCATCAAGTGAGATACAAGATTCATCCAAGGTAACCTTAATAGAAGAAAATATAAATAACCACTTATATATATCTATCAAGTACATATCATATAACATCCTAACTATGTTCATAAAGGTCTTATAGGTACTCAATACATACATGGAGATAGATACATACAAAAATGATACCTTTAGATAGTATGTCTGATATTAGAATCATTGAGTACTAGCTTATGAAATTATTATAAACAATTATAGGAATAGATCAAACAAGTATCATGTACAACTTAAGCTGTAAGAAAACATCGAAGGATCTTAATTCTTTCAAAAACAAAAAACTTATATTAGGGTTAGAAGGGTATTACATCCTCCCCCACTAAGATTCGACTTACTCCTGGAAGTCGGGAATGTGAACTATATATCACACATTATCTAACAGAATTATATTATTACTATTCTAGATCCTAATTTAATGACTGCACACATTCTTCTCCTATCAAGAGTTTTGGTAAATCCTATCTTATTACAACTTTAGTGTAGATTAACTCAATTCAATTAGTAATGACTTTCAAAAAGAATTACCTATGTGATTCTATCACTTTGTGCAGTGAGTTTGTTAACAAGATACTTGAAATTGCATCAAAATTATTGTTATCAAGTCGAAACTCTAAGGTATTCATGTTTACTCACTAATATCAATATATTATGAAATTGCATGTTTTACTAACTGAGATTATCACTTCCTTTCACAATATCAAAGTTCTTATTTATGGTAACCAGTATAAAAGAAAGAAAGAATTTATGATATATTTTCTCTTTTGAGACATAATCTAACCCTAAATAATACAACTTGTGAGACCTTATTACAAATAGGGTCCAAAATTTATGTCCCTTACAATCTATGAATACCAAACATAGAGAGGTATGTAACATTTATATTTGTTATGATCATGAAGGGAATACATCAAATAATTTTTCATTTACTTTTGTAATCATGAAAATAAAACAATCTAGATACTTGAAACTTACCATTTTCATTAACACATAGTTTTATAAGAAATATTCCTTTCCATCAAAGCTTTAAGTAGAATTCCAATGACATAGGACACACAAATTTTACAATATACATATTCTAAGTCATCTTTCACAATAGTTGTAGTGCTTGATTTCCAAAAACACATTCACCCCCTAGAGGAGATCTAAACAATTTACAATTTATTGCACTATTATTCATTAAGTTGGGATCCCTTCTTAAAGCTTACTATTTATCTATGCACTTTTCCCTAATTTGCATGTCAGGCAATTTCCATATGACATTTTCTTAAGAGTTATTTCAAATTCTTTATTGCATAACGATCATAGATCCATTAAGAGAGAAAGAAGTATATGAGTCCTACTACTATCTTCATAACCACAACATCTAAATTAATAACATTAACTACTGTACATAACTTTAATTTCTACCCTTTACCTATTTGAAACATTACCCTCTTACACTTTAAAATTTTGAGATAACATCAGTTCTAAGTAGAAATTGAGTAAGGTACATTTCTATAACATTTATTTACCACAACAACTCCTTATTCATAGTTGATCAATCACTTAATGTTGTTAATTTCTTACTACTATGGTGTTGATCACAATGTATACAAAACATGAATTTGTTTCCAAAATACCCATCTAGGGTCCTAACTATTCACTAGACATTTTGCAAGACATATATTTAATAAAAACAACTTCCATCATTAGTACAGATAATCCATCATCGCACATACTCTTCCCTAGAATTTCTTGATTATGTTATCTTAAATCCTTTTTGTGCAATTTAATAAGATATGCAGAAAGGATATAACTTCTTACCAAGATAGGGATAAAAATTCTTCTTCCTAAATGAAAATATGAATTATAGCCTATGATAAAATCTTGGGGACATAGGTCCTTCACCCAAGGGTTTCCTAATTGAGTATTTACAAATTTTCCTAATATATTATTGCCTTGTCTAAACAATTTTAGTCATGCAAAACTTATTTCTTAAGAGGGAAGAGAGAAAGAGAGAGAAATACATATGACAGTAGATTATTTGTTCCTTATTTATTTATTTATTTTTTTTTCACTTCTTTCCTAGGTACATATTATTAGTCATGTAATCTAATTATTGCCCTATCATTCCTATCAAGTACTACCACAATCATTTCATTCTTTAAAGATCCAAAAGAAATCTATTTCTAAGATACCTTGAGTAGGATAAAATTCAACTAGGTATTTGTAAGAAGATAGAGTGCACAACATTATATTATAGGTATGATCAAGGGGTAATATTATCTACTACCATAATTAAGATTCAAAATATTTAGCATCCTTTAACTTTTGACCCTTCTAGAGATACTAGTACCTTTCAAGAAAACAAACACAAGTCTCAAGAATTCTTCGCCATTTCATTAATATTATAGGAAACATCCACTTAACACATCATTGATCTCATTATGCAAAAAAACATAAATAATTGTTAAAATATAACTCAATCATAGAGGAATGGGTGTGCCCTTGTAAGACAATACAACATAAGAACACGAAAGGTAGCCTTCGTTTCCTAAGATTCAAATTTTAGCCTAACAACAAAATCCAAAAGGAGACAAAGTTAAGATACTCAAGGTTATGCATAGGTGAGCTATGAGTCCCAGAGTTCCCAGTGTAGAAACCTAGGGCTCTGATACCAGATGTAATGCCCCGCCAGGCAACCCAAGAGGACAAGACATAAAACCTCTATAAAATGCAAGTAGTGAATTTTTATTTTATTTTATTTATTTATTTTAACTAGAATAATATTCATCATTAAACTTCATATTTCTAAAAGAAGAAATAATTTTCTACTACTTGAATGTAAGATTTATACAACTTAAGTCCTCCCGGGTTCCCTAACGTCGCTACTAAAGCAACATCATATAAACCATTTACATGCATAAGATATTCACAGAATCATGAGCTTAAAAGATCTACATTCATTTTAATGCACCAAGTTAAATGTCCCTAACTTATTTCTTTTATTAAACATAGGTTAATCATCCAACATCATTATTCCTTTTATCAACTCATTCCATAAATTCATATTGATTTCATCTACATCTACTATCCTTTATATCACTTTTCTCTAATAATTTAGGTAAGAGATTAATATTCATTAAGGTAGGCATCATCCTAGGTACTTCATTAACATGAACCAAGTATTAACATTAAAATCAAATTACTATTCTATTGCATTGTTTCATAACCATTCATTGTTAATAATTCCAATCACTAACCTATCATTTCTCAATAATTTCCTTGGATCCTTTCATCAAGAGAGAATACATTATTATTTTTGTGATACATCATTATATATAACTATATTTAAGATCATTTCCTTTACATATGGACAACATAAGAGGATAGGAGAAATAACATAAACACTTTCTTTTAATGCTAGTAACATGTCCAATATTCCACATTCTTTTCCCTTTCTTTTACCTAGAACTACCCATTCCCTTATGCATTGCTTTGAATTGAGATTATATCAATACTACAAGACTCCTTTTAGGAGATTAAAATTACATGAATACAAATACATAAGTACATCTCATATTAAAATATCCAATAAGAAATCTTCAACTGCAGGTCTGGAATGGAATATGTGCTAGGATCATCCAAAGAATCACGATCAATACCTCGATATAAATATTAACCACCCAACCATGTGGAACCAATAGGCCCACTCCCCCGAGCTAGGAGATAGAACCAAAGGCCCATACAAGAGGTAACAACTAGGAAATTCCTAAGGTGGTGATAAAATTTCCCCAAAGTCACAACACAAAAGAAAAGACAAGAAGACCACAAGGACTACCAGAGGCATGATCAAATTTGGTAGAGACTCTAAGCTACAAGCTAGGTGAGTGTCATCGCATAGCCCTCACCCCTTGGGTTGTCCTGGTACTAGCCACTCTCGGCCCCGGCCCCCAAGTAGGCACATGCGGAACCGAATGCCTCTCGTACAGACAAGGTCATCCAGTCGTACCTACGCATAGGTACCTTCTCCCACTCCCATCCTTAGTCTTTACTAGCACTAAAGGCATGGGCGAGGCACAATTAATCTTGATTAGTGTGTAATTTCCCATTCCAATCCCATTCCCAATTCATTTATTTAGGTTATCACTTGATTAAATAACTCATAGTAGGTTATCCTGGTACTAGCCACTTAGGGCCCCGGCCCCTCACTATGAGCCACTCACCTAGTGTACTTAGGTTCCCTAACATACATATAAAAATCATAAGAACATAATAGATCCATCATCAAGAATTCATACCAATTCCATAACAACATTTGATTGAGTTTAGGAAAACATATGTTGTCCCTAGTCCACTTGACAACCCTAAACCCAATATGGCATACAGAATGTTCCAAACATATAAGAAGACATCCAAGTGATATTATAAACATATTCAGAGTATACATAGATCCAATTAACCAAAAAAATATTCTAATAGCCTCTGGTGACCATACGAAACCTTAAAACTTAATGATGTTCTTAAACTGAATTATTTCAAGCAAGGATTAAATGCAAAGAATAGTCATCATAGAACAGTCATCCATATCTTCCACAAAACAAATAATAAAAGAAATCGCTTCGGTGGAGATTTAGCTAACATAATTATGGACTCTCAATTTGATTTTTAGAAAGATCCAACGGTGGAAAAGAAAGTTATGACTTCTGGTTTAAAACAGAAAATTCTGGTTAGGGTTCAGACCTGCCTTCACTAAAACGGTTGTAATTTTCACAAAACATAATAAAAATTCTCCAAACCAATTGGAAATGAAAGATAAGACTTAGGATAATATTTTATATCAAATTCAGACTTTTATATAATCATATCAGCCTGTAGCATATGAATACATTTGACAGAAAATTCAGAATCGAGAATGGACAGGCATAGTCTGCCAAAATGTCAAAAATAAGGCATTAATTCGACCCTAAAAATAAAATCAGAGAGATACCCATTTGAGATCTGTGAATTTTACTTCCAGAAAATTAATTTAGTAAAACCCTAGATACAATTTAAATTATTATAATAATAGATCTCCAAAAACGGGTTGCTAAAAACCCTAGGAAAACACATGCCAATTCTTACAAACAAAAACTCAAAACTTTAAAATAACCATAGAAATTAAAAGTACAGATATAATAAATAATTATAATATATAAATAGATCCATAATCTATCAGAGACATAAAGTAACTAACATATTCAATCCATACCTCATGTCCTACGAAGGTTGAATCGAAGAAGGAAGGAAACAAAAGAGAAGACAAATCCAAACTTGAGATGCATCCTTCAAACCCTATCCACTTTCAGAAATCTCCATGAAAGAAAGAAATAATTCCACAGTGAAGAATCCCTCTCTCAACTATTGAAATTCTCACAAAAATGTCTCTCTCCCAAAAGCAAAGATAACCAAAAATTCTTAAAGACATATGCTTACAAAATCTCCCTCACATCTCCAAGTTTTCTCTCCAAAATCACCATGAAAATTAAGGCCATCCTCTCCTCAATGCTTCAGCCCCAAAATCCCCCCTCTTCAAATGAGAAAGTAGTGCATATAAATAGATTTCCAAAGGTTGAGAGGAAAAGTAACCAACTCCCAACTAACTCTTAACTAAAGGGTATTATAAAATAACTTAATATCATACAACTATATTACTCAAATATACAATAAAAGATTATTTGTATATGTAATATTATCCTAACATATATGCATATGCCATCATTAATTACATCAATATCTATATATATAACCTATCCTCATTATTAATAATTAATAATTGAGAATAATATACCTCGCATTATTTAATATTTAATTATTAATAATATTATACTTTACATTAATCCCAAAATATACACCATCAACAATATCTACAATAATTAACATATAATCACATATAAATTATATATATATAAATACATATATGTGTGCACCCATATATATATTTCCATATATATATATATATATATATATTTATATTTATATAGATACATGCCAAATACCAAACACTATAATCTATAAGATTATGAAGTAATAGATCACAATATTATTACCTATTTATAATTACTATAGGATATAATCACTGAGGTAGAATAAAATCACACACCTCAAAATAAACCTAATCATCCAAAGAGGCCTTACAAATCATCTATGAAACATATCGAGAAAATCATAAGATCAAACAAGGTCAACCAAAGTCAACAAGGAAAGTCAAGCCAAACTCCTGAAACACAACATAGAAAGATTAACTAAGAATCATACCAAGAAGGAGAAATAAATAAAATGAGTAAACAAATCATACAACCAAATGAATTCAAGTGGTCACAAGGCACTAACTACAACCATGCCCAACCGGGTGCGTTGGATCTGGGTTTTTGACCCAAAGGTTGACTGACAAAGAAGGAACCCTAATATTCCCAAATTGGAATAATGACAAAAGAAGACTCATGTAGGGGCCTTAGTACTATCTCCATAACAACAACCATCGAGGATTTGAGGGCATGCTCAGACCTGTGAAGCCAGGTGAAGTCGATGCCCAGTACCTGCAAGCCTGCATCACAAAGAAGAAATACATATGCACGGATATACATATAAAAGAAAACATTATAGACAAATGACCAGGATCGATACATCGTGTGGACCTCAGCTATGTGAGTAACTACGACTTCGTCCTGAATCATGAAAACACATCATGTATATATATACACTCAAAGCATGTAGCATCATCATAATGAAGGTTAGAATATCAAGCATTGTGTTAGTCTCTTATCAATACTAATAATAAATTAACATAATCAAATCATCAAGTGAGATACAAGATTCATCCAAGGTAACCTTAATAGAAGAAAATATAAATAACCACTTATATATATCTATCAAGTACATATCATATAACATCCTAACTATGTTCATAAAGGTCTTATAGGTACTCAATACATACATGGAGATAGATACATACAAAAATGATACCTTTAGATAGTATGTCTGATATTAGAATCATTGAGTACTAGCTTATGAAATTATTATAAACAATTATAGGAATAGATCAAACAAGTATCATGTACAACTTAAGCTGTAAGAAAACATCGAAGGATCTTAATTCTTTCAAAAACAAAAAACTTATATTAGGGTTAGAAGGGTATTACATCCTCCCCCACTAAGATTCGACTTACTCCTGGAAGTCGGGAATGTGAACTATATATCACACATTATCTAACAGAATTATATTATTACTATTCTAGATCCTAATTTAATGACTGCACACATTCTTCTCCTATCAAGAGTTTTGGTAAATCCTATCTTATTACAACTTTAGTGTAGATTAACTCAATTCAATTAGTAATGACTTTCAAAAAGAATTACCTATGTGATTCTATCACTTTGTGCAGTGAGTTTGTTAACAAGATACTTGAAATTGCATCAAAATTATTGTTATCAAGTCGAAACTCTAAGGTATTCATGTTTACTCACTAATATCAATATATTATGAAATTGCATGTTTTACTAACTGAGATTATCACTTCCTTTCACAATATCAAAGTTCTTATTTATGGTAACCAGTATAAAAGAAAGAAAGAATTTATGATATATTTTCTCTTTTGAGACATAATCTAACCCTAAATAATACAACTTGTGAGACCTTATTACAAATAGGGTCCAAAATTTATGTCCCTTACAATCTATGAATACCAAACATAGAGAGGTATGTAACATTTATATTTGTTATGATCATGAAGGGAATACATCAAATAATTTTTCATTTACTTTTGTAATCATGAAAATAAAACAATCTAGATACTTGAAACTTACCATTTTCATTAACACATAGTTTTATAAGAAATATTCCTTTCCATCAAAGCTTTAAGTAGAATTCCAATGACATAGGACACACAAATTTTACAATATACATATTCTAAGTCATCTTTCACAATAGTTGTAGTGCTTGATTTCCAAAAACACATTCACCCCCTAGAGGAGATCTAAACAATTTACAATTTATTGCACTATTATTCATTAAGTTGGGATCCCTTCTTAAAGCTTACTATTTATCTATGCACTTTTCCCTAATTTGCATGTCAGGCAATTTCCATATGACATTTTCTTAAGAGTTATTTCAAATTCTTTATTGCATAACGATCATAGATCCATTAAGAGAGAAAGAAGTATATGAGTCCTACTACTATCTTCATAACCACAACATCTAAATTAATAACATTAACTACTGTACATAACTTTAATTTCTACCCTTTACCTATTTGAAACATTACCCTCTTACACTTTAAAATTTTGAGATAACATCAGTTCTAAGTAGAAATTGAGTAAGGTACATTTCTATAACATTTATTTACCACAACAACTCCTTATTCATAGTTGATCAATCACTTAATGTTGTTAATTTCTTACTACTATGGTGTTGATCACAATGTATACAAAACATGAATTTGTTTCCAAAATACCCATCTAGGGTCCTAACTATTCACTAGACATTTTGCAAGACATATATTTAATAAAAACAACTTCCATCATTAGTACAGATAATCCATCATCGCACATACTCTTCCCTAGAATTTCTTGATTATGTTATCTTAAATCCTTTTTGTGCAATTTAATAAGATATGCAGAAAGGATATAACTTCTTACCAAGATAGGGATAAAAATTCTTCTTCCTAAATGAAAATATGAATTATAGCCTATGATAAAATCTTGGGGACATAGGTCCTTCACCCAAGGGTTTCCTAATTGAGTATTTACAAATTTTCCTAATATATTATTGCCTTGTCTAAACAATTTTAGTCATGCAAAACTTATTTCTTAAGAGGGAAGAGAGAAAGAGAGAGAAATACATATGACAGTAGATTATTTGTTCCTTATTTATTTATTTATTTTTTTTTCACTTCTTTCCTAGGTACATATTATTAGTCATGTAATCTAATTATTGCCCTATCATTCCTATCAAGTACTACCACAATCATTTCATTCTTTAAAGATCCAAAAGAAATCTATTTCTAAGATACCTTGAGTAGGATAAAATTCAACTAGGTATTTGTAAGAAGATAGAGTGCACAACATTATATTATAGGTATGATCAAGGGGTAATATTATCTACTACCATAATTAAGATTCAAAATATTTAGCATCCTTTAACTTTTGACCCTTCTAGAGATACTAGTACCTTTCAAGAAAACAAACACAAGTCTCAAGAATTCTTCGCCATTTCATTAATATTATAGGAAACATCCACTTAACACATCATTGATCTCATTATGCAAAAAAACATAAATAATTGTTAAAATATAACTCAATCATAGAGGAATGGGTGTGCCCTTGTAAGACAATACAACATAAGAACACGAAAGGTAGCCTTCGTTTCCTAAGATTCAAATTTTAGCCTAACAACAAAATCCAAAAGGAGACAAAGTTAAGATACTCAAGGTTATGCATAGGTGAGCTATGAGTCCCAGAGTTCCCAGTGTAGAAACCTAGGGCTCTGATACCAGATGTAATGCCCCGCCAGGCAACCCAAGAGGACAAGACATAAAACCTCTATAAAATGCAAGTAGTGAATTTTTATTTTATTTTATTTATTTATTTTAACTAGAATAATATTCATCATTAAACTTCATATTTCTAAAAGAAGAAATAATTTTCTACTACTTGAATGTAAGATTTATACAACTTAAGTCCTCCCGGGTTCCCTAACGTCGCTACTAAAGCAACATCATATAAACCATTTACATGCATAAGATATTCACAGAATCATGAGCTTAAAAGATCTACATTCATTTTAATGCACCAAGTTAAATGTCCCTAACTTATTTCTTTTATTAAACATAGGTTAATCATCCAACATCATTATTCCTTTTATCAACTCATTCCATAAATTCATATTGATTTCATCTACATCTACTATCCTTTATATCACTTTTCTCTAATAATTTAGGTAAGAGATTAATATTCATTAAGGTAGGCATCATCCTAGGTACTTCATTAACATGAACCAAGTATTAACATTAAAATCAAATTACTATTCTATTGCATTGTTTCATAACCATTCATTGTTAATAATTCCAATCACTAACCTATCATTTCTCAATAATTTCCTTGGATCCTTTCATCAAGAGAGAATACATTATTATTTTTGTGATACATCATTATATATAACTATATTTAAGATCATTTCCTTTACATATGGACAACATAAGAGGATAGGAGAAATAACATAAACACTTTCTTTTAATGCTAGTAACATGTCCAATATTCCACATTCTTTTCCCTTTCTTTTACCTAGAACTACCCATTCCCTTATGCATTGCTTTGAATTGAGATTATATCAATACTACAAGACTCCTTTTAGGAGATTAAAATTACATGAATACAAATACATAAGTACATCTCATATTAAAATATCCAATAAGAAATCTTCAACTGCAGGTCTGGAATGGAATATGTGCTAGGATCATCCAAAGAATCACGATCAATACCTCGATATAAATATTAACCACCCAACCATGTGGAACCAATAGGCCCACTCCCCCGAGCTAGGAGATAGAACCAAAGGCCCATACAAGAGGTAACAACTAGGAAATTCCTAAGGTGGTGATAAAATTTCCCCAAAGTCACAACACAAAAGAAAAGACAAGAAGACCACAAGGACTACCAGAGGCATGATCAAATTTGGTAGAGACTCTAAGCTACAAGCTAGGTGAGTGTCATCGCATAGCCCTCACCCCTTGGGTTGTCCTGGTACTAGCCACTCTCGGCCCCGGCCCCCAAGTAGGCACATGCGGAACCGAATGCCTCTCGTACAGACAAGGTCATCCAGTCGTACCTACGCATAGGTACCTTCTCCCACTCCCATCCTTAGTCTTTACTAGCACTAAAGGCATGGGCGAGGCACAATTAATCTTGATTAGTGTGTAATTTCCCATTCCAATCCCATTCCCAATTCATTTATTTAGGTTATCACTTGATTAAATAACTCATAGTAGGTTATCCTGGTACTAGCCACTTAGGGCCCCGGCCCCTCACTATGAGCCACTCACCTAGTGTACTTAGGTTCCCTAACATACATATAAAAATCATAAGAACATAATAGATCCATCATCAAGAATTCATACCAATTCCATAACAACATTTGATTGAGTTTAGGAAAACATATGTTGTCCCTAGTCCACTTGACAACCCTAAACCCAATATGGCATACAGAATGTTCCAAACATATAAGAAGACATCCAAGTGATATTATAAACATATTCAGAGTATACATAGATCCAATTAACCAAAAAAATATTCTAATAGCCTCTGGTGACCATACGAAACCTTAAAACTTAATGATGTTCTTAAACTGAATTATTTCAAGCAAGGATTAAATGCAAAGAATAGTCATCATAGAACAGTCATCCATATCTTCCACAAAACAAATAATAAAATAAATCGCTTCGGTGGAGATTTAGCTAACATAATTATGGACTCTCAATTTGATTTTTAGAAAGATCCAACGGTGGAAAAGAAAGTTATGACTTCTGGTTTAAAACAGAAAATTCTGGTTAGGGTTCAGACCTGCCTTCACTAAAACGGTTGTAATTTTCACAAAACATAATAAAAATTCTCCAAACCAATTGGAAATGAAAGATAAGACTTAGGATAATATTTTATATCAAATTCAGACTTTTATATAATCATATCAGCCTGTAGCATATGAATACATTTGACAGAAAATTCGGAATCGAGAATGGACAGGCATAGTCTGCCAAAATGTCAAAAATAAGGCATTAATTCGACCCTAAAAATAAAATCAGAGAGATACCCATTTGAGATCTGTGAATTTTACTTCCAGAAAATTAATTTAGTAAAACCCTAGATGCAATTTAAATTATTATAATAATAGATCTCCAAAAATGGGTTGCTAAAAACCCTAGGAAAACACATGCCAATTCTTACAAACAAAAACTCAAAACTTTAAAATAACCATAGAAATTAAAAGTACAGATATAATAAATAATTATAATATATAAATAGATCCATAATCTATCAGAGACATAAAGTAACTAACATATTCAATCCATACCTCATGTCCTACGAAGGTTGAATCGAAGAAGGAAGGAAACAAAAGAGAAGACAAATCCAAACTTGAGATGCATCCTTCAAACCCTATCCACTTTCAGAAATCTCCATGAAAGAAAGAAATAATTCCACAGTGAAGAATCCCTCTCTCAACTATTGAAATTCTCACAAAAATGTCTCTCTCCCAAAAGCAAAGATAACCAAAAATTCTTAAAGACATATGCTTACAAAATCTCCCTCACATCTCCAAGTTTTCTCTCCAAAATCACCATGAAAATTAAGGCCATCCTCTCCTCAATGCTTCAGCCCCAAAATCCCCCCTCTTCAAATGAGAAAGTAGTGCATATAAATAGATTTCCAAAGGTTGAGAGGAAAAGTAACCAACTCCCAACTAACTCTTAACTAAAGGGTATTATAAAATAACTTAATATCATACAACTATATTACTCAAATATACAATAAAAGATTATTTGTATATGTAATATTATCCTAACATATATGCATATGCCATCATTAATTACATCAATATCTATATATATAACCTATCCTCATTATTAATAATTAATAATTGAGAATAATATACCTCGCATTATTTAATATTTAATTATTAATAATATTATACTTTACATTAATCCCAAAATATACACCATCAACAATATCTACAATAATTAACATATAATCACATATAAATTATATATATATAAATACATATATGTGTGCACCCATATATATATTTCCATATATATATATATATATATTTATATTTATATAGATACATGCCAAATACCAAACACTATAATCTATAAGATTATGAAGTAATAGATCACAATATTATTACCTATTTATAATTACTATAGGATATAATCACTGAGGTAGAATAAAATCACACACCTCAAAATAAACCTAATCATCCAAAGAGGCCTTACAAATCATTTATGAAACATATCGAGAAAATCATAAGATCAAACAAGGTCAACCAAAGTCAACAAGGAAAGTCAAGCCAAACTCCTGAAACACAACATAGAAAGATTAACTAAGAATCATACCAAGAAGGAGAAATAAATAAAATGAGTAAACAAATCATACAACCAAATGAATTCAAGTGGTCACAAGGCACTAACTACAACCATGCCCAACCGGGTGCGTTGGATCTGGGTTTTTGACCCAAAGGTTGACTGACAAAGAAGGAACCCTAATATTCCCAAATTGGAATAATGACAAAAGAAGACTCATGTAGGGGCCTTAGTACTATCTCCATAACAACAACCATCGAGGATTTGAGGGCATGCTCAGACCTGTGAAGCCAGGTGAAGTCGATGCCCAGTACCTGCAAGCCTGCATCACAAAGAAGAAATACATATGCACGGATATACATATAAAAGAAAACATTATAGACAAATGACCAGGATCGATACATCGTGTGGACCTCAGCTATGTGAGTAACTACGACTTCGTCCTGAATCATGAAAACACATCATGTATATATATACACTCAAAGCATGTAGCATCATCATAATGAAGGTTAGAATATCAAGCATTGTGTTAGTCTCTTATCAATACTAATAATAAATTAACATAATCAAATCATCAAGTGAGATACAAGATTCATCCAAGGTAACCTTAATAGAAGAAAATATAAATAACCACTTATATATATCTATCAAGTACATATCATATAACATCCTAACTATGTTCATAAAGGTCTTATAGGTACTCAATACATACATGGAGATAGATACATACAAAAATGATACCTTTAGATAGTATGTCTGATATTAGAATCATTGAGTACTAGCTTATGAAATTATTATAAACAATTATAGGAATAGATCAAACAAGTATCATGTACAACTTAAGCTGTAAGAAAACATCGAAGGATCTTAATTCTTTCAAAAACAAAAAACTTATATTAGGGTTAGAAGGGTATTACAGGCATAGCCTTATACTCAGGAGGAGTAGTAAGGTCAACTATTAGTGTGGGTGTAGAAGGAGTAACATTAGTTTTACCCTTTAGATCAACAAATTTCTCAAATTTTACCTACTTCAACTTAGGGTCATCAAATTTTGTCTTTGTTGTAGCGGTGCTCTCTATTTCCAAAGCAATCTTCTCTTGCCTTTCTTTGTCTAGATCTGCTTGTGATACTCCATGAATTCTCAAAATTTTTGAAGTAACCTTGGAAACCTTCCTTTTTGTTGTCGCTTTGTTCAAAACTACATCAACTTCTCTTGTTTTCTCTTCATAGGTTCCCCATCTTGGCTTATTAGGGTCCTTAGGTGCTGACAACAGTACTTGAGCATATGCTTCTAGGATTGGATCCTCAACCTCATATTGAAGTGGATGAATCTACTTTTTCCCTGGTTTTACTACTTCCATACATGTTGTATCAGTCTCCACCATAAATAAAATACTATCTTTGTACTTTTCAACAATGCTTTCTAGAATCCTGTATCTCATCTACATTTTGGCCTTGAATATTTTCAATTCCAGTGTCATGTAAACCTTTAATGTACTCTTAGTACATGCCTTGAGAGATATCTATAGGAATGTGGGACTAGATTTGTATAGATACAAATCAAACACCTTTCCAAGAATGTGGAAGTACATGTATATGATCAATGACCCAAATCTGAATATCTTGGTCTTGTCATATTTAATGGCTTTGATGTTGTCTATCAGCTGTGCACATAGGATCTCGCACATATTAAACTTTCCATTCTCTATTTCAAGTCTTATTGGTACAAGAATTGTGGCCGCTAACACACTGTTCACCCTACTGGTGTGTTGGAACCTATACTCTAGTATCATAGACATCAATTTGATGTTTTTCTCCTCTATAGGCTCTATAGTCATTATGTGCCTATCAATTCTTAATTTGCATGTTTGTTCAACAATCTTCCTTACATCCTTACCCATTGGAAGAATGATGCTTGTTCTAGAGAGGCATTTCATCTCATGAATTAGGTCTCTGGTGATCCTTACTGGAACTTCATCATCATCATAAATTGTGCTAAGTAGAATTTTTACCCACTCAGACTCATAGAACTCATATGCAGTCGCATATTTAATAATCGGGTGGTTTTCAAGCTGTGCATATTCAACCAAGAAGGTTTTATCTAGTTTCATCATGGTTTCTAAATGAAATCTTATACTATCACGACCTACTAGTTCCTTCTTGTAATATATGTATGCCCTAATGTCTTCCACATGCATAACACCCATGGGAGTGTGGGAGCATGCACCTTCTAGGTCATCTAGTGTGGATTTAAATGGATGCCTCTTAAACACATATCTCTTCTTTTCTACAACATCAAATACAATAGGAGTAGCCATTAATTACTTGTATATCACTTTCCAAATGATCTTAAAGACTTCTGAATTGACACGATGAACTAGGGTTTCTGTAATCAATCAAATACACTATTAATCACTAGTGAATCACTCTACAATCCTTCACAAACAAATGAAAGGGATCTTCTTCTCTCCAATCACTCTGAATTAGAATTCAATGAGAGACTTGCAAGCTTCTATGTACTTTAAAGTATAAATTTTGTCATTAATGCTTGCCATGTAAACCAGGCTGTCACTGAAAATTTCTAACTTTCATTCTACAAAGAATCTACTAGTGTGCTCTTGTACATAGATCCTTCTAGTCTCCAAAATGTTAAGTCCAAAGGCGCATACTCTGAGAGTGAGTATACTAGCCACACAGGGGTCTAGAGCTAAATTAGCTGCCCCTATGACCCTAAGGGCCATTCATCCTGATGTAGAGGGTGCATCCACTGTGGCTGCATCCAATACATGTTCTTCAACTTTATCCTTCTTTTCTTCTAACCAAATCAAGCTCACATCCTTTGAAGCTTTCAAAAACTTGACTTCTCCTTCAGTATCCAATACTAGTTCTTCGGGCCTTTTAGGGCTTTCTTGACCTTGAGTTCTTGATCTACAAAACTTTGAAATGTGTCCAACCTTGTTACAAGAGTGACAAATGACTGGAGGCCTTATATTCCTTGACACATTGGCATGGGTTACCATTTTGTACTGTCTATCTAAGTGACCATTATAGTTACATATATGACATGTAACATTCTGAGAACTTACATTTGATTGATTCTGATTTCTCTGATTGTACTAAGTCTTGTTCTTTTGAATTTTCTTACAAGTCATAGCTCTATGACCAAATTTATTGCATGAATAACAATAACCAATGAAAGGTCTTACATCTATATAGTTCCTTTCTATATGTCCATGCTTTTTACATGCATAACAAGTTCTATCTACTAGCTTGCACTCATTCTTGGATGGTTCCATATGATCTTTAGTCTGACTACCAATCTCCTTAGCATCTGAGGTGTCTTCTAGTGCTTTCATTCTTGCTCACATGTTGTCAATCTGATTTTGTGCTTCATTGTATCCAATGTAGCTAGTATCTCCTTACATACAACTGAGATTCTATCAAATTAGAACTGGTGTGTAATTTATCAATGTGATTCTTTTCTTCTTTCAATTAAGATTGCAAGCTTTCTTTGTTGTTCCTTAGCCCCAAAATTTCCATGTTTCCTTCCCTCAATTACTCATTGAGTTGAAGGTTCTCTTTTATCTTATCAATATAGACATTTTGGTTGTTGGTTAGCTTTTCATCCAATTCTTCAATATGTTCTTTCAAGGATGAATTTTATGTTAGGAATAAGGTGTCTCAACCTTGGATAATTCCTATTCTTATTCTTTTTTTTGTAAATCTTTTTTTTTCCAAATAATGAAATTAAGTGTGTGTGTGTGTGTACATGTCTAGTTGGCATGTTGATGTGTCACTCCACTTGATATTTTGGCATCTTGTGCGTAAGGAGATCATGACTGAAATGGTCATGACAGATTCCTATGATGTGTAAGAACTATTTAAGGAATGTGCTATGATAGGTGTAAGATAATCTTATGACTTGGGCCTATTTGGGTGCCCAAGAAGAAGTGGTTGTTGTGTATAAGAGAATATGCCCAAAATAGGTTGGTATGATAGATTCTCTTACACTTCTCTTGTGAATGTTATTTTTGGTAGATTCTATGTCAAGCTATCATAGTCTATTCTAGGGATGGATGTCTATTATTGGGATTACATGTAACAGCTGTGTACATGTGGCTTTGTGCATGGGTCTTGGTGGTTGGATGCCAAATTCCTTTTTTGGGTATTTGTTGGGTCCTGAGGAATCTATCTATATGATGCTGCTTCTATGGGAGAGACATAAGTTTGATAAGTTTTACTAGTCTCTCATCTCCTGAAAGAACTTGCATTGCAAGTGTGTTGTAGTCTTTGTGTTGAAGATAATACATTGTGTAGGTTTTGGAGGGGTGGGGTTGTTTTACCGAAAGGTTTTTCCCCACCGGCATATCTTTGTGTTTATGTGTTTCAATATTCTCTATCTATAATTTGTATGCATGGTATATGGCTGCAATATCTTTGTTAAAGTAGTTAACAAATCTAAAATTGTAAGGATTTAAAAAGAATTTTCACAAGACTTTCCTTTAGAGATTAGTGTAGGAAGTTTTTTTTGCACCTGAGTTTCCTTACAAGTGGTATCAGAGCATGATCAACTTTTGATCCTAGTTGTTGGGTAGGGTTTTTTGAGCTAATCTCAAGTTGAGTGGGAGTTTTATGCAGAGCATTCTGAATCTTATTTGTAGATTGAGATGGAAAGTTCCTCATACAGTAGAATGGAGGTGGAGAAATTTAATGGCACTAATTTTGAGTTGTGGAAACTCAAGATGGAAGACATGCTTGAAGACTATGATCTATGGGAGGCTACTTCACTTGATGTGAACCTACAATGATATCACAAGTGGATTGGGAGATCAAGGATCAGAAGGCTAAGGGTCTCATCAGACTCTATCTAGCAGAGCCATTCTTTTGAATGTTCTTGATGAGACTACTACAAATTCTTTGTGGAAATGACTTGGGTCTGTGTATCAGGCCAAATCTCTGGTGAATAAGTTGTTCCTAAGAAAGAAGTTGTATTCTTTAAGAATGGAGGAAGGTGGATCCATAACTGATCATCTCAATGCATTCAATTTATTGATTGCATAGTTGGCACGATTTGGTGCCAAGATCAAGGAGGAGGATCATTGTATGACCCTGCTTTGTTCCTTGCCAGATTCATGGGACCATCTTGTGATGGGTCTTAGAAGTACTATAGTCACATTCCATATGGATGATGTGATGTTTTTGCTGCTATTTGAGGAGATGCAAAGAAAGACTTTGAATTCATCTAAGGAAGCCCTTGCTATTCATGGGAGATCTAATGACAGAGGAAAGCAAAATGATAAAAAGTCAAAGAAGGGTAGATCCAAATCCCGTGGGAGTTCTAAGACTCCTAGAAAGGCCAAGGAAAAATGTTGGAAATGTGATAAAACTGGGCACTTCCGGAGGGACTGTAAAGAACCGAAGAAGAAGAAGAAAGGCTCAGATTCAGCTTCTGAAAAAATCTCAAGAAGATGGAGATGCTTTTATTATAGCTTCGGTAGCCCATGCATCTGATGATGTGTGGTTAGTTGACTCAGGTGCTTCTTTTCACATGACCTCTCATCAGAACTGGTTCTCAAAATATGAAGAGTTCTATGGTGGAAAGGTGTACTTGGGTGATGATTCTCACCTAAAGATAGTTGGACGCGGAAGGGTCACTATCAGATTTCTTGATGGACAAGTAAAGGGAATCAACAAAGTTATGGACATTCTAGGTTTGGTACAAAACCTATTATCTGTAAGTATGCTGAATGATGTAGGTGTGCAAGTTGTCTTTTCCAAAGATGGATGCAAGATGATGAGAGGTTCTATGGTGCTTGCTAGAGGTACTAGGAGAGGTACTTTGTTTCATCTTGAAGCATGCATTGCTCAGTGCAATAGTTCTTTTATTTCAAAGAAGAAAGTGGCTATCACTTCATTCCCACCATTTGAACAAGCAGTAAAGAAGACTATGGCAATGGGTTCTGATGGCAGTGCAGTAAGTGTACCTAAGGGTGCAAACACTTTGGAAGGAAAGCTTCCTGTAGAAAAGATGATGTTGTGGCATATGAGATTTGGCCACATTGGTGAGAAGGGTCTTAGGACCCTAAAGAATAAAAACCTCATTGAGGGGTTAAATGATTGCAATCTTGAGTTTGACTTCTATGAACACTGTGTCTATGGTAAAAAAAATCATGTTCAGTTTTACTCTAGTTCTCACAAATCTTCTGATGTTTTGGATCTTATTCATTCTGATGTATTTGGTCCTGTAAAAGTTCCTTGAATCTCCAAGTCTATATTTTTTGTATCTTTCATAAATGATTACAGTAGAAGGACTTGGATTTATTTCCTTAAAAGTAAGACACGAGTCTTTAGTCGGTTCAAGGAATTTAAAGCCCTTGTAGAGAATTAGACTAGTAAGAAGATTAAGTGTGTGAGAACTGATAATGGTGGTGAGTTTTTCTCAGCAAATTTTGAATAGTTCTATAAAGAACAAGGTATCGAGAGGCATAAGACAACTCCTTATACCCCACAACAAAATGGAGTTGCAGAGAGAATGAGTAGGACACTAATGGAGAAGGCTAGGAGTATGCTTAGTGGAGCTGGTTTAGAACAAAGGTTTTGGGCCAAAGCTATGGCCACTACTTTCTCTCTAGTTAATAGATCTCCTACATTAGCTCTTGTTGGTAAGAAACCTATGGAGGTGTGGTCTGGTAAGAAGCCTTCAATTAGACATCTTCATGTTTTTGTTTTTGAAGCTTATGCACATGTTCCAGAGGAGAAAAGATCTAAGTTGGAAAACAAAGCTGTCAAATGTATTTTCATCAGATACAGTGTTGGTGTGAAAGGATCCAAGCTTTGGGATCCTGTGACTAGTAAGGTGTTGTATAGTAGAAATGTTATTTTTAGAGAGCTAACATCTTCTCCTATTGTGCTACAATTAGATGAAAAAGAAAAGGAAAAAGATGTTGTTCAGTTGCCTCCTACCCATGAGAAGACTGAATAGAGGGACCATGCTGGATCTAATGATGAGGAGAGCTCTAGCAGCTCTAATAGTTTAGAAGAAGAGGAAGAAAAACCTCAACCTTAGCCCTTGAGGAGATCCACAAGAGAAAGAAAGAAACCAGAAAGGTTTGGTTATTCTATGTTAGATTCTAGTTGTGCTTTTGCTTTGATTATTGTATCATTTTAAAATTGAAGCACTTCCATGTTAAGAGTGTTTAACCCTCCAACTAAGTGGTTTTGGGTCATGTCAAGCACCTTGATTAGGTCTTTGCATGTATTTGGCTTTCCCCTACTTTCCACTTCTCTGCACTTGATTTCTTCATTCTAGGTGAAATTAGGGTTAAGTTCTTAAGGACTTTCCTAATTTTCCTCTTTCCATGGCTCTATTTTCTAGGTAGGATTCAGAAATGAGACCTCCTAGTCCATCATCACATCATTGAGAGGATTGTTTGTCTATTCTTGACACTGGATCCTGCTCAGATATCAAATTTTGCATTTTTGGCATCTCCGGGAATGTTTTCTACAAATCCTGACAAAGTTATAGTTTGAGGTCAAGGATGACCTTGAACCTGACAAGGTTAGGGTCAAAATTGACCTTGACTATGTCAAGGTTGACCTCAGCCTTGACCTCCTCTTGCCAGAATTTCAAACTTTCATTTCTAGCTCATTTGGCTTTTGGGAAAGTTATTTCCCGCTTTCGGGTCGACTGTTTCAGGCTCTGAAATGGTAAATCCTTTAATGGTATTTAATTAAGGTATATTTTCTAAAGGTGAGGACCTAATTGGGATTTAATTCTTCAAGGTGGCCCATCTAGAGGAGTGTGCCCTGGAACACTATAAAAGGAGGCCTTCCTCTCTCATTTTTCATATCACATTCACATCAAGTTTTCTCAATCAAGCAATCAAGCTATCAAGTGCAAGAAAGTCTTCAAGAATTCAAGTGTTCAAGCATTCACCCATCAAGGAGTTCCATTGTTAGCTATTGAAAGATTCAATCTCCTTGGAGTCCCCTTCAAGATCCATCCTTCTCCATTCATTCAAGCCTTCTCATATGCAAAGATCAAATCAAGATTGGTGTTGAAGATCAAAATACCATTGATTGGAGACATCCTACATTCATTGAAGCATTCTTACTTTTGGATTTGAGGATTCGAATCCTCTACAAGGACTTCAACATAAGAGAGGTGATTTGTTTCAATTACTTTCTTTATGCACCATATTTCAATTCAATTTCAAGGTTAGTTCCTAAATTGGGGTTTGACTAAGGAAAACCCCCCATACAATCAAAAATCCCCATTTTCTTGCAGGTATAGGGGCAAAATCTTGGATCTAAGAGCAAATTCAGATACCCTTTTCAGCAATCTTTTAGGATATGTGAACAGAATCAGAATCGGACTTCAAATAAATAATGTGGTCTTTGACCTTTTAAAAGGTCAAACTCGACCTGTAAGAATTTGGAGAAAAGATTTTTGGGTTTTGTTCACCTCGGTATTTCCTGTCAAGAAAAGGTGATGGAATCCTCAGAAAGTTCATATAGAAGCCAGAATTCAGCATTTTCTAGATCTGCCCTAATTCAAGGTTAGTATTTACACTTCAATTATTTTAGATTTCAAGCTTAATCCAACTATAGGGAAGTATAGGATTTATTCTTTCTTTCATATTCTTCATAGATTGATTCAATTGTGTATTAACCTCTTGGTTGATCAAATTGGATCTCTCCTTTGGGAATTCAGATTTAGGAGTGAATCTTAAATTTTCGCCACACACATATATAAATAGTGCTGATTCCAAATTACCACTATTCATTTTGGTGAACCTGACTAGCTTACTTTCTTTTTGGTGTTAGATTTTCCTTTGTCTTATTGTTTTTGTTCACCTTCACTACTCATTTTGGTGAACCCGACTAGCTTACTCTCTTTCTTTTTGGTGTTAGATTCTCTTTTATCTTGTTAGTATTAGGTTTGTCCTTTGTGATTGATCTTGTCTACTAATTAGATTTCCTATCCATGCATTATGTGTTCTTAGTTTAGTTCATTTTCATTATATTGGTTTATGAGCTTTACTACCACTAGTCCTACTTATAACATTTCGGTTAGAACAAGTCATAGACTCATGGCTGCCTTTGAGCCTGAATCTTCTCCTTTCCTTAGGATTCTTGATGATAACTTGATTCTTCATGATTCTAATCCTACTATGGATTAGAACTCTTCTCACTCATCTCATGATGAGGATGATGATTTAAGGGTTCCTCCTGAACAAGTTCAAAAACTTTCCATTGAACTTGATAAAATGGGTAATTGGCTTCTTCAAGAAAACCATGGTCAAGATTCTATTCAAGCTATAGAGGCTCTTAAGAAATTTCTCTGTGATAGTGATCAAGGTGTTAACCTCTTGCATGTTATTACTCATCTTCTACATTCCATTGTTAAACCTTTAACTCAAGAGGCTCAAGATTTAGGTTTCACTACTCCTATCACTAGTGTTGAACCTCCTTCTAATCCTTTACCTAGTATTCCTATCTATAATCCTCCTTTAGTGACTATGATGGCTCCCTCTATTCCTATGAGTGTTCCTCCCGTGTCCCTTCCTACATCACAACCTTCATATCATAGTGTTCCTTTCACTTATTCCACTCTGCTTCCAACTATAGTTCCTAGTGTTCCTCCAGTTCTATCTTCTATTCCTACAGCTTTGTACACTTTACGTAGTGTGTTTAATGTTGCCACTACTCCTATTTCCTCTAATGATTCAACAATCATCAGTTTGGCTCAAACTGTATCATCCTTACAACAACAACTTGCTTCCTTAACTCAAAACAAGTTTATTATTCCTATAAGTGACATGGGGAGTCCTTTGTTGAGGGATATTATCTGAACTCCTATTCCTCAGCAAGTCGATATGCCTCATCTTGAGAACTGCAATGGAAAGGGAGATCTTTTTCATCATGTTAAAACATTCCAAATCCTTTGTAGTGATTATGCTCATGACCATAGGATTTTAGCCAAACTGTTTGCTCAAACATTTCATGACAAGGCCTTACAATGGTATTGTTCCTTGCCTCCTTATTCCATTGATTCCTTTCCACAACTTGCTAATTCCTTTATTCAACAATTTCAAAACAATATTCACCTACAAGTGTCTTTGACTGATTTAATGCATTGTAAAAAAAGTGCTAAAGAAACATTGACTAAATTCATTGGTAGATTTAAGCATTTGCATGCTCAAATTTCCTATCCTGTTCCTGATATTGATATTCAACGTATGTTTTATTTCAAATTTGCAAAAGGATATTAGAGATAAGATTCTTCTCATTGAATTTACCTCTTTTCAATAACTTTGTGTAGCGCTTCATCATTATCAATTAGAAGTGAGTCATTTTGAGAGGAACACTCCAATGGCTCCTATTCCAGTTGATAAGAGTGATGCTGCTCCTAATCCAAATAAGTTTCAAAAATTCAATAATTATGTCAAGATAAACAAGCAAGTGAATGTAGTTGTTGATCAGGTTGTTGTTGCATCTCATAATTTCACTTTTGCATCCACTACTTTTTGATTAAATCATACGTTTACTCCTCTTTCTGAAACTTTACATGCTATTATGAATAGGTTGTTAGCTACTAATATGATTACTTTACCTCCTATTCGACCTCTTTTACCTACTATGATTTCATCTAAGTCTTTTGATCAAAATGCTTTTTTTCAATATCATCATCAGAATGGTCATGATACTGAGAGATCTTATTCTTTAAAACATAAGGTCCAAGATCTCATTGATGCTAAACCTTTATCTGTTGATAATCTGGCTAGTAGTGGGAATCAATCTCTCTCTCACCTCCTAATCAAAACCTTCAAATCTATATGAATCTTTTACCTACGGATGATACTAATACTATTGTTCAACCATCTGCTATGGAAATTGTATATGATTCCAAGATGGATGATCTTAATCATGTCGTAAATCAAGTGGAGCATGTTGCCAAGCCTATATCTCCACCTCAACCTTCACCTCAAGTTTTATCTCAACCTCAAGATAAACCTAAACCTAAAGTGAAACCTCAACCTAAACCTCGACAACAACTTAAGGATAAATGACCTCAGGAACTTTTGATTACCTTTGATGACTCTGAGATTGTTAAGGCTCCTGATGGTCCCCTTTACATTGCTGCTAGGGTTGCTCAGATACCTACTCATGGTTGTCTTCTTGATACTACCTCCTTAGTGAATGTTATCACTGAAGAAAATATTTTTATGAAAAGCTTACAACATGACTTTTATGATACATCAAATGTGTGCATTCAAACTTGTAATGGTTTTCTTTATCCCTCATTTGGTTCTATTACTTTATCGGTTGAACTTTTTGGAAAACTTGTGAACACTACCTTTGTTGTGGTTCCTACTTCTGATCAATTTCAAGTTAAGCTAGATTTTCCTTGGTTGACTACCTTGCATGCTATTGATTCACCTATCCATAAGTGTCTTAAGTTCATTCATGATGGTGAAGTGAAGATGATCAATCATAGTCTATATCAACCTTCTAGGCCTAGAGATTGTGCTACTCTGGATTTCTTTTAGCCTTCCTTACCTAATTCATGTCCTCCTCACCCTGATAATCTTTTTCAATCATATCAAGCCTATAAGCATTGTAAGATTCTTCAATTAAGCATAACTCCTATGGATCTTAATCGTGGTCTTTTACCTACACCTTTGATACCTCCTCCAACTATGGCTTCTTGTTCTATTAATAAAGTTCCTCCTACTAAATCTATCAAAGATCCTGTGATTGCTCCTCCTATGGTTGATAATCCTATTGATCTTCCTAAAGAACCTATGAAGGATCCTATGATTGTTCCTCCTAGTTCTCAACCTATTTCAAATAAATCAAAATGTAACTGATCTGCTAATGAACATTGTAAAAAGCATCGTGCTCATGTTAAAGCTAAAAGATCTCTACTTTCTACGGATACACCTATGCATAATGTTGTTACTAATAATGATGTTCACATGCATGATTATGATGATTCTATTCATATCTTAGATCCTATTTTGATTAATTTGGATGATGAAGATACTCTTGATGATACTGATAATGTTACTGATGAATATGAGACTATTGACATTGACATTGATTTGCCAAGTATGCTTTCATCTCAATTAACTCTTACACCTAGTATCGAACATAGTGATTCTCAAGAGGATCCTTGTTTGGAGCTGTCTATCATATCTACTATATTGGATATAGTCCCTCTTGCAAGTTACCCACCTACCCTAAATGATATGCAATGAGATGGGAAAAGTAGGTGGCATGCTTGAGCAGCTTGTCTTCGTGGTAGCTTTGTTGTGTGTTTTCCTGATGTACTATGCTTCTCCTGTAATGTGTTTGCTAAATGTTGTTAGATTCCTTTATACGATCCTTGTTACTCAGTTGGTACAAGGTGATGAAGGAATCAAAACTATTGTTCAAATTCCTCTATATGTATCTCTATTCTTCTATGCATTGTTCATTGTTCAATGTTATGTTGTAACTGTGCTATTGTTTGTAAATGTTTCCTTGTGTAATCTACTTGGATTCGAGACATGGTAGCTCTAAATAATTTTAGTCTCCATGTCATGGTCTGAAAAGATTCTCCTTCGTATATCTTATGTGATCTTTCCTCCTTTGTGATTTTAGTTCTACTTTCTTTGGGGAATGATGTCAATTCATGTGCAATAATATCATATATATATTATCTTATGATCATATTGACCCCATGGTAGGTAGATCCCTTCCATGTTCTTTGTATGTTTCTATGTTATTTCCCTTGATTTTTGTTCATCTAGGGGCATTTCGACATGGAAACCTAATCAGTAGAGTTGTTTATGTTTCCATTAAAGCCATTGCTCCTATTAAAGTGTTAGCAATTACTTTAACATGGGGGCATATGCTCTACTCACTTTTTGCACACACGCACTTATAAAAAATTCAAAACATGCTAAATCTTCTAAAGGTAACGCACATAAGTTGCTAAATCTTGAGGAAGACATGCACTTTAAATTTACTTTTCAATCTTTCTTTTTGGATTAAAAACTAATCCTTAAAGTATGGATTTATATTAGGATCTCTTGATCCCTCCAATTTCAAATACACATATATTATGATCCCTTAAGGTCGGAAGTGTCCTTAAGACTAGATCTCTTTTGTTTTTTATTCTTATGGAATAGAATATTCCTAAGGATAAATCCTTGATGGGTTAACTAGTGAGTAGCCACATTCACTAGGCAGTTCAATTCCATCTTTCTGGTTGCACCCTTTTCCTGTGTGGTTCACAATGGGACATAAGTTCTCATTGTGTGAGGTAATCACACTTTTTCTTTCTTTCTTTAGAGATGTCTCTCTTATCTATGATTTAAGAGTTGATGAAGACTTGAGTCCCTGGGGGCTTGGGGTTTCTCTTTGTCCCTTAGATTACAATAAGATTATCTTGTTATTTTTATCTCCTTTACCAAGAGTTTTCATCGAGTCCATACTCTTGCTAAAGTGGGGGCTTAATGTATCATCTTAAAATGGAAGCACTTCCATGTTAAGAGCATTTATCCCTTTGAGTAAGTGGTTTGGGGTCATGTCAAGCACCTTGATTGGGTCTTCGCATGTATTTGGCTTTCCCCCGCTTTCCACTTCACCGCACTTGATTTTTTCATTCTAGGTGAAATTAGGGTTAAGTTCTTAAGGACTTTCTTGATTTTCCTCTTTCCATGGCTCTATTTTCTAGGTAGGATTTAGAAATGAGACCTCCTAGTCCATCATCACATCATTTAGAGGATTTTTTTATCTATTTCTGACACTGGGTCCTGCCCAGATATCAAATTCTACATTTCTGGCATCTCCTGGAACATTTTCTACAAATCTTGACAAAGTTAGGGTTTGAGGTCAAGGATGACCTTGACCTTGACTAGTTCAGGGTCAACCTCAACCCTGAATAGGTTAGGGTCAACCTCAACCTTGACTTCCTCCTGCCAGAATTTCAAAGTTTCATTTTCCGCTCATTTGGCTTTTGGGAAAGTTATTTCCCACTTTCGGGCTGGCTGTTTCAAGCTCTAAAATAGTAAATCCTTTAATGGTATTTAATTAAGGTATATTTTCTAAAGGAGAAGACTTAATTGGGATTTAATTCTTCAAGGTGGCCCATCTAGAGGAGTGTGCCCTAGATCACTATAAAAGGAGGCTTTCCTCTCTCATTTTTCATATCACATTCACATCAAGTTTTCTCAATCAAGCAATCAAGCTCTGAAGTGCAAGAAAGTCTTGAAGCATTCAAGTGTTCAAGCATTCATCCATCAAGGAGTTCCATTGTTAGATATTGAAGGACTCAATCTCCTTGGAGCCCCCTTGAAGATCCATCCTTCTCCATTCATTCAAGCCTTCTCATATGTAAAGATCAAATCAAGATTGGTGTTGAAGATCAAAATACCACTGATTGGAGACATCCTACATTCATTGAACCATTCTTACTTATGGATTTGAGGATTTGAATCCTCTACAAGGACTTCAACATAAGCGAGGTGATTTGTTTCAATTACTTTGTTTATGCACTATATATTTCAATTCAATTTCAAGGTTAATTTCTAAATTGGGGTTTGACTAAGGAAAACCCCCCATTTTCTTGTAGGTACAGGGGAAAAATCTTGGATCTAAGAGAAAATTTGGATACCCTTTTCAAAAATCTTTCAGGATATGTGAATAGAATCAGAATCCAAGTTCAAATAAATAATGTGGTCTTTGACCTTTTAAAAGGTCAAAGTCGACCTGTGTGAATTTGGAGAAAAGATTTCTGGGTTATGTCCGCCTTGACATTTCCAGTCCAAAATAGGTGACAGAATCCTCAGAAAGTTCATACAAAAGCTAGAATTCAGCATTTTCCAGACCTTCCCTAATTCAAGGTTAGTATTTGCACTTCAATTATTTCAGATTTCAAGCTTAATTCAACTATAGGGAGGTATAGGATTTATTCTTTCTTTCATATTCTTCATAGATTGATTCAATTATGTATTAACCTCTTGGTTGATCAAATTGGATCTCTCCTTTGGGAATTTTCATTTAGGAGTGAATCTTACATTTTCCCCACACACATATACAAATAGTGGTGATTCCAAATTACCATTATTCAATTGCTAACACTGATGAGCCTAGATCTATGAAAGAGGCTTTGGGCATGGAAGATGGAGGTTCCTGGATTGAGGCTATGGATGATGAGATGGCTTCATTGGAGAAAAAAAAAACTTAGGATGTCTACCCTTTGCCTAAGGGGAGAAAATTTGTTGGCTATAAATGGGTGTTCAAGAAGAAATTATGTGTAGATGGCAGTGTTGAAAGGTACAAAGCTAGATTGGTTCCAAAGGGGTATTCACAGGTAGAGGGAATAGATTATGGTGAAATATTCTCTCCTGTTGCAAAGTTGACATCCATTAGATTTTTGTTATCTCTTTCTTCATCATATGATTTAGAGATAAAATAGATGGATATCAAGATAGCTTTCCTTCATGGTGATTTGGAGGAAGAGATTTATATGTCACAGCCTGAGCACTACATTGTTAAAGGTAAAGAATCCTTAGTTTGTAGATTAAAGAAATCTCTATATGGTTTGAAGCAATCTCCTAGGATGTGGTACCTTAAGTTTGATGCCTTTGTATTGTCAATTGGATTTGTAAGATCAAAATCAGATCATTGTGTTTATTTTAGAGTTGAAAATGATCACCTTCTTATTGTTGCATTATATGTTGATGATATGTTGCTGTTTGGGAAGGGTAAGGGTATGATTTTTTATTTTAAATCTTATTTGTTAGCATAGTTTGAGATGAAAGATCTTGGGGTAGTTAGGTGCATCTTGGGTATGCAAATTAGTAGAGATAGGTCTAACAAAAAACTTTGGCTGAGTCAAAGTAAGTATGTGAATTCTATGTTGGACAAGTTCATCATGGCAGATTGTAGACCACTTTGTGTTCCTATTTCTCTGGGAACAAAGTTATCTGTAGATGATTGTCCAAAATCTCCTAGTGAGGTGGAGGACATGAGTAGAGTACCTTATGCTAGTTTAGTTGGGAGTCTTATGTATGCTATGGTCTGTACGAGACCAGACATTGCCCAAGTAGTGGGAGTCCTGAGTCAGTTCATGGCTAACCCTAGGTGGGTACATTGGGATGCAGTTAAGCGAGTATTTAGATATTTGATGGGTACATCAGATTACTCCATATGTTATCATGGTAACTCTTTTGGATCTCTACATTCAATTTGTATTTGTGGGTTTGTGGATTTAGATTGGGCAGGTGATATTAATAGCAGGAGATCCATGAGTGCTTATGTGTTCACTATGTTTGGTGGTGCCATTAGTTGGATGAGTAAGCGACAACCTATGGTTGCTTTGTCCACTACAGAAGTTGAGTACATGGCTACTACTCATGCTTGTAAGGAAGGCATTTGGCATAGGAGATTGTGTTCTAATATTGGTGTTGATGCATGATAGATTACTATTTGGTGTGATAGTCAGAGTGCTATTTGCCCGGCAAAAAATCCAACTTTCCATGACAGAATGAAGCACATTGATGTACAGTTTCACTTTGTGAGAGATATGGTGGAAGATGGAAACATAAATTTGGAGAAGGTAGATACTGTGAAGAATGTTGTAGATGCATTAACGAAACTAGTGGGCACTGAGAAGTTTAGATGGTGTTTGGAGTCTATGGGCCTTTTGGCCTATAGCGGTTAAAGTTCCTATTATGTTCCTGTTTCTCTTACAAGGTGTTTGACAAGTGGGAGAATGGTAGGAATAAGGTGTCTCAACGTTGGATAATTCCTATTCTTATTATTTTTTTTATAAATGTTTTTTTTTGCAAATAATGCAATTAAGTGTGATTGTACATGTCTAGTTTCCATGTTGATGTGTCACTCCACTTGATGTGTCAGCATCTTGTGCGTAAGGAGATCATGACTAAAATGGTCATGATGGATTGTTATGATGCATAAGAACTATTTAAGGAATGTGCTATGACAGGTGTAAGAGCATCTTATGACTTGGGCCTATTTGGGAACCCAAGAGAAGTGGTTGGTGTGTGTAAGAGAATATGCCAAAAATAGGTTGGCATGACAGATTCTAATACACTTCTCTTGTGACCATTATTTTTGGTGGATTCTATGAGAAGCTATCATAGTCTATTCTAGGGATGGATGCCTATTCTTGGGATTTCATGTGACATATGTGTACATGTGGCTTTGTGCATGGGTCTTGGTGGTTGGATGTGAAACTCCTTTTTTGGGTCTTGAGGAGTCTATATATATGATGCTACTTCTATGGGAGAGACATAAGTTTGATAAGTTTTACTAGTCTCTCATCTCCTGAAAGAACTTGCATTACAAGTGTATTGTAGTCTTTGTTTTGAAGATAATACATTGTGTAGGTTTTGGAGGGGTGGGGTTGTTTTAACGAAAGGTTTTTCCCCACCGGCATATCTTTGTGTTTATGTGTTTCAATCTTCTCTATCTATTTTCTGTATGCATGGTATATGGCTGCAATATCTTTGTTAAAGTAGTTAACAAATCTGAAATTGTAAGGATTTAAAAAGAATTTGCACAATACTATGCTTGAGAGATTAGTGTAGGAAGCTGTTTCTGCACCTGAGTTTCCTTGCATTTTATTCATTCAAATTCTTCATCATTATCCCTAAATCACTAGTAGAGCATTCTTTCAAATCCTTTCTTAGCCTTTTGATGACTATTTGAGCATCACTAACTTTTTCTTTTAGTTCTTCAATTTTTTTTTCAGATTTGTCTAGGTCTTCAAGAGAAGTTTCAAGATTTCTTTTCAGATGTTTCATTTCTGCTTTTTCCATGATTTCCTCAAGTGGTTAAAATTATTTTTTGAGGACTAGAGCTCTAATAACAATGGTTAGGAATGGGAACACTAAGACAGGGTGGGGGGTGGGGGGGGGAGGGGGTGAATCAATGTTCATTGTATTTTATCTTTTCAATTTATTCTTAAACTGAACTTGAATACTTAAATACTAAAATGAACATCAACATAAACATGAAACACAAAACCAACACATAGCACCAATATGGTTAGGGGGAAATCCAAATAGGTAAAAACCCCAGTGGGAATCGACACCCACTAATATTTTGTACTAGTGTTTTGTGATCCTTGTTAGAAGATGCTTAACCCTATTAAGAGTTGATTTACAATATATTTAGTACATAGACTTGGTCAATGGTTGGACCCTGTTAGGAGTATTTTACAATAAACCCTATTAGAGGTGTGGAATCACTATCCTAGAGCTCACTCCTCAAGTGGTGAAAGCTAAAACCTTCTGATCTCAGATACACACTATATATGCTGGATGAACTATCACTCTGACACTTCTTTGTCTGATCAGTTCCTTTGATGAGCTGATGCTTTGATCTCTTGCAAATCTCTAATACACCTTATCAACTCTTCACATACTTATCTTCTTATCTTAATTCCCTATTCACTTCCATGCTTATTACAATGGGTGCATCACATATTTATATGTGCATACAAAACAAATAACTAGGTTGGCCCTTTAACCGATTACATACAATGCTTCCAATTGAATTGGCTCAAGCGTGTTTACAAAAAAATATAATTACATGTCAAAAACCTAATTAAAATAGGTGCATAGCCTTTACAAGATAATAATATAATCACAAACCAAAATACCAATAGTCAGTTGCTTGCTCTGATCTTCTTCGGCATTCATTGTCTGTGCAACTTGAACTCTCTATATCTTCCTCATACTGAATCTTATGATCACGCACTCTTAGACATAGCATGAATATGATGTTACAAACTTACCTTCTAGGGTGCATACCATAATTATGTTTTATGCATGTGCACTAATGCTCTGATCTTCAAGTACTTTGTACACTATCTAGTCTTCAACACTTAGCCAATTGCTGATCTTCTTATCAAGTGTGCTGACTCGAAAATACTATATGACTTTGTTGCCATAATGACAACACTATATTAAGTCATATACACTAGTGTAGTCAACTTACCAACATATACTTAGGAAAAGGTTTTGTAAATATATCTGCAATCTCCTCCTTTGTGCTTACATACTCAATTCTGAATTCTTTCTCTGCAACTTTCTCTCTTACTACATGATACTTTATCTCTATATTCTTTGTCTTAGAATGTAACATAGTGTTCTTAGACATACTAACTATGCTATCATTATCACAATGTATAAAAATAGGATCAATGAATTTTATTCCAATATCCTTCAACATTTGCTTCATCCAAATTATCTCATTGCAATTGTTTGCTACTGCCACATACTCTACTTCTTGCTTAGCCAAGAAACTAATCTTCCTCCAAGGAAAAATGCTCCACCATTGGTGCTATTTTTGTCATCAACACTACCTCCCCAATCTACATCGATATATGCACATAAGGTTGTTTATGTCTGAATGTTGACCTCTAATTCAGTCATAGACACAACATAGTCATTACTCAATCATTGTATATGGAAATGAACATGAGTTGTCCAATTTGCACACTCAATAGAATCGACCTGTTTCCTCCTATTTAGATGGGGTGTTTGAATTACTCTTAGAACAAGAGCCAACAACCACTAGACCAATTCTAAAATGGAGGATTTGAAAGCTATGAAGATAAGAAAATTGCAATTAATCTAAAATGAAGATGCAATTGTAATCTAAGCATGAAAGTGTAGATTTAATCTAAGAAGCTTGAAAATGAATTTGAGAATTAAGCTACTAACAAAATAAGAAAACTATATTAAGATAAGAATGCAATTAAATTCTACTAACATGAAATTATACTAATATGCAATAAAAAGCTTTGAAATTATGATAGAATTGAGATAAAAATACACTATAGTTTTGGTACTCTAAAATTACCTCTCAAAAATGAAGGAAAGAAGGTTCATAATATATAAGAGCCTGAGAGAAGGATGAAGAGTTTCTTGGAAAGAAATGGTTGACTCTTCATCTCCATGGAGGAAGGTGAGACAAATTGAAGGAATTATTTAATTAAATGAATGAATATTGCCACATGGGTGTATTTTCGAGTTATTTTCAATAATTAAATCCAAATAAAGATGTCTATTCAAATACCCAAATATTATTTAATTCCCTTGATGTGTATTAGATAAAGGGGATGGAATTAATTTAATTTAAAAGCACTAGGACTTTAGAATTAAATTAATTAATCATACAGATTTTTAGCCAATAAATGTCAAATATTTAGGAATTAAATATAGTGTATAATTAATGTAAATTTAGGGGTTTTTGCATTTGACACCAAGTCAAATAAAGTCAAGTAGGAGACATAATTGCCTAGTACAATAGGACTTTGATGATGTAGAATTTTGGAGGAATGCACCAAAATTGATTAAAATTGTAAGGTGCCAATTTTGGGGTATTACATTTTTCCCCTCTTTGAAAAGATTTGTGAGCAACGCGTTGATTCAAAGAATAGTCTAATGTGATAGATGATGAGGTTTTAGGATTATCTCCAAAATAGAGCTTAACCCTCAGAAGTCAAGGTTAGGTCACCAAGACACTGATTAGATCGAGATACAGAACCACATTTAGAATGAAACATGATTCTCTAAAGTCTAAGTTAGATTGCAAAGACAATAGTTGGATTACCACTTTGAGAGAAAATCATAATCAGGGTTAGATTGCCCCAATACCCATTGATTAGATGATAACTGATGCAGATTCAGGACTACCTCTAGAACAAAGCTTAGTCCTCTGAGACCTAGGTTAGATTGCCCAGATAATGGTCAAAAAAGAGCTTTCCAGAGCCATCTCCAAAATGAAGCTTGACTATCAGGAATTAGGGTTAGATTGCCCCAATACCTAATGAGATTTTGAGAACCATCTCTAGAATGAAGCTTGATCCTCAAGGATTTGAGATAGATTGATCAGATACCTAAAAGATAGATGACAAAATGACAAGATGTGAGGCCCAAAGATGCCCCTAAAGATGGGATGCCCCAAGCGATGAGGACTTTTGATTCAAATTAGACTAATTTGAGAATTGATTCAATAAGATTCAATGATGCAATCATCCTACCCCCTCGGGAGCAAAGTCAAAAGATCACACACTAGAAAGATGATTGACAGCAAAAGGTTGCACATAGGGATAAAATCAAAGATCCAGAGGAACTCAGAATAGATTACGGAAGAATTGAGAAGTTGTAGAACCGATTTAGAGTAGTTTAGAGGTCATGTTGACCAAGTTTGACCATAGTTGACCAGATTTGACTAGAGTTGACTTTTGATGAAAACATTGAAGATCTCAAAAAAATGATGATGAGATAAGATCCTAGTAAAAAAATGACACTGAAAGGTCGAATACACAAGCATCTTATCTCGATGGTCCAAAATTTTTAAAACATGGTTTTGAGCTATCTGGAGATGTCAAATTTTGATTTCGATCTTGAAAATGGATTCAAAATGGTCGATTTAGCCAAGGGTGAAGTTTTTGCACAAAACAAAGTACTTTTGAAAATTAGGTCAAAAGCTATATAAGTTCTAGAGGGGTCATTTTCAAATCATTATTCACTTTGTCTTCTAGTGATTTTGAGAGCTCTAAGAGAGATGGAGAGTGTGCCAGTGCATTCACATCATTTTGAGAACTCCCGATGACACAACAAGCCACTGTAGTATGATGCACATGTAAGTAGTTGAAAAACCATCTTTCATTTCAAATTTTTAATTCTTTTTAGGTCCTTTAGGCTAGAGTTAGGCATGTTTTAGGCTTAGTTCATCAACATTCGTGCAAAGAAATAGTTTCCTCATGACAACCTTAGTCACCCCTCACATGAGAGAATGATTTCCTCACATAGGTTAGGGCTTTCTCACATGGAGCATCTCTGCAGGCTCATGCAAGATGAGAGGTAATGTCATGCGAGACTTCATCACTAGTGATGAACTCTCACATGAGAACAGATCTTGTCTCACACGATAGAGAGATCTCATGTGGGAGAAGATTTTCTTTGTGTGGGAATTTGTTGTATCTTTGTAGAGTATTCATCCAATTTTTCATAGAATCAGCCAATTAGAGCATCCCAAAGTCATGTTTAGGATAAATGTATAGGCTCACTTCTTTTTATTACTTTGAAAAATACCATCATGATTGAGGTACTAATTGAAATGTCATCACTTGCTTTGTAGGTTGACTTCCTAGATATTGTAATCCAGTCTCACCACCTAGTTATCGGTGAGCTAGTACAAAGATTGAGTGATGATGAGGTAGCCCACATCAATGGGTTAGGATTATCTTATCTATGTGATATACCTGACATTTTGGTAAATCATGGTTAATTAGGTACACTTTTTGAGCATTTCCACTCAGAGACAAACACCTTCCACTTGCCAATGGGGGAGATGATAGTCACCCTAGAGGGTATATACAAGATTTTGAGAATACCATTCCATGGGGCTCACATGGAGTATGAAATTTAGCTAAGAGCGGGCACACTGGCACTAAGGGCCATTTTTGAGGATGAGCTAGTGATGGGCTGAGCCATATCATGGGAGGACTTGATCAGTAGATATAAAGCTAGTCACAAATTAGTAGTCATTTTGGCCATATTTCTAAGTTGCTACCTGGTACAAGATCAAGGTCAAAATGGATTGGAATGTGGCTGGGGACACATGTTGCACTGAATGCTAGATAGGCCAGCAGTGAGGTCTAGATGGGGTGAGTGGATGCTCACTCAGATGTAACATGAGATGCACGAGATCATGTATCAGAGTACGTGAACCATGGCTGCAAGAGTCTTTGTTTTGTAGATATGGGCCTAGGAGCACCTCCCCATATGCAGGCCAGTCTTCCATGATACATGGCATCCCTTAGAGCCATATATTTATAGATATGCAAGCCCCATGACCCATCCAGTGCTGGGTAAGATAGACCAATGGTGCGAATAGCTAGATGACATGGTAGCAGTCATATGGAGACCATGGGTAGGGATGGAGCCATGGTATGATGTTCGGCATGAGTTTCCACACATGTTCTTCTCACATCCTTTGATCTGGCACACCATCAGTATCATTGAGCGCTTCCTACTCACATAGGTCCTATGACAGTTTGGGAGACCATAGGACATCTCCCAGGAGTACTGCACATATGTTCAATTGGTAGATGAGATGAAGAAGGGTTGGCAGCCCAGAGTAGATCAGGGCACTATTATATAGCTAAACATGGACCTCTAATTTAGCTATAAATACAACATAGTCATTGCTCGATCATCAAATCATGAAATTGAGTATGAAATACCCATTCACATGATTCTATTCATTCAACCTATTGCCTTATAATTAACTGGGGTGTTTGAATTACTCTTAAAATGAGAGCCAACAACCATAAGACCAAGCTAATACAAAGGATTTTCAAAGCATGAAAGATAAACAAAACTGAAATTAATCTAGAATGAGAAGTGAAATTAATCTAATAGCTTGAAGGAAATATGATAATGCATGTTAATCTAAATAACTTTGAAAGAAATATGAGATTAATCTAATAGCAAAAAGAAAATTAATCTACTATGAGAATGCAATTACACTAAATGAAGATTAAACTAAAGTGCAATAACAAAGCTTGAAAATAGGAAGATAATTGAGACTAAATTTCTCTATAGTATGGATGCTCTCACAATTGCCTTTTTCCAAATGAAGGAGAAGGTTCATAATATAGACAAGCCTAGAGAAGGAATTAAGAGTTTCTTGAAATGAAACCATTGACTCTTCATTCCCAATTGAGACAAATATTCATGAATTACTTAATTAAAAGAATGAATTATTGCCACATATGGGTGACCCTTCGAGTAATTTGAATTATTAAATCCAAATAATATAATCCATTCAAATAACCAAGTAATATTAATTCCTTTTATGTGTATTATCTAAAGGGGGTGGATTTTAATTTAATTTAAAGCACTTAGGCCTTTAGAATTAAATTAATTTATCATTGAGATTATCTAGCTAATAAATTTAAATACTTATGAATTAATTATAGTGTGAGATTAATGCAAATTAGGGTTTTTGTAATTGACATCAAGTCAAAATAAAGTTAGGTAGGAGAGAGAAAATTTCCTAGTAAAATAGGACTTTAATGATGCAATTGAAGAAAATACACCGAAATTGATTAAAATTATTAGGTGCCAATTTTGGGGTATTACATTTGCCCCTCTTTGAATTGATGTGCAAATAGCGTGTTGATTCATAAAATAGTCTGATGCGACAAATGAGCTTTTAGGATTATCCCTAGAATGGAGCTTAACCCTCAGAATTCAAGGTTAGGATGCCAAGACACTGAAATAGATTGAATTGCAAAACCACCTCCAGAATGAGGCATGATTCTCTGAAGTCTAAGTTAGATTGTGAAGACAACAGTCTAATGACAACTTGAGAAGAGACTGGAATAAGGGTTAGATTGCCCCAATACTGATTGATCAAATGATGACAAATGCAAATTTAGGACTGATCTCTAGAATTAGGGTTAGATTGCCCCAATATGAAGCTTAGCCCTCCAAGAACTAGGTTAGATTGCCCAGATAATAGTCCAAAAGAGATTTCGAGAGCCATATCTAGAATGAAGCTTGACTTTCAAGAATTAGGGTTAGATTGCCCTAATACCTAATGAGATTTTGAGAATGCTCTCCAGAACGAAGCTTGATTCTTGAGGATCCAAGTTAGATTGCTTGGATACCTAAAAGATAGATGGCCAGATGACCAAATGCAAGGCACAAAGATGCCCCTAGTGAAGAGATGCCCCAAGTGGTGAGGACTTTGATTTAGATTAGATTAAAATGAGACTAGTTCGACAAGATTCAAATGATGCAATCATTCTACCCCCTTGGGAGTGAAATCGAAAGATGACATATCAGAAGGATGATTAACAACAAGAGGTTGCAGAGTAGAAGCAATCACACTAGATTCGAGAAGCTGAAGAAGTAATTTGGAGTGATTGGGAGGTCCTGTTGACCAAGTTTGACCATAGTTGACCAAATTTAACTAGAGTTGATTTTGATGAAAACATTGAAGAGATGAGGATCTGGCAGGAAGATGATGCCAAAAGACTGACTACACAAGCATTCGATCCCAAAGGGTCCTAGAATTTAAAATGCAATTTCGAGCTATCTAGAGATGTTAGATTTTGATTTTGATCCCGAAAATGGATTCAGAGTAGTAGATTTAGCTAAGGGTACAATTTTTGTGAAAATGGAGCACTTTGAAAATTAGGTCAAAAAACTATATAAGGCTCAGAGGGGTCATTTTCAATTCATTATTCACTTTGTCTTCTTGTGAATTTGAGATATGAGAGAGAGAATGGAGGGCATTCTAGTGCATATGCATTGATTTGAACTATCATGATGACATGCCTGGCCACCAGAGTATGATGCACCCGTGAGTAGTCGATAATCCTCCTTGTATTGTAATTTTTACTACTTTCTAGGTTGAGTTAGGGTAGATCTAGAAACTTTTATGACTTGTTCTTCAATTATTGCATGAGGAAACAGTTTGCTAGCACTAGCCTCAGGCACCCCTCACATGAGGAAATGGTTTCCTTGCATGGGTTAGGGCTTCCTTGCCCAAGGTTTGCCTAAAATCTTGCGAGAAGCACTAGGTCATGCTGTGTGAAATTTATCATCCTTGTGTAGGAGAAGGTCCTATCTCATGCAAGGGAATAGTTTCCTTGTGGGGGATGTTACTGTCGTTTTGTAAAATTTTTGCCAAAATTTGCCAAATTTACATGAAATCAACCAAGTAGAGTGTCGCAGAGTCATGTCTAGGATAGATGCATTGCTATATTTGTTGTTGTTTTAAAAACCATCATATTTGAGATACTGATCCAATATCATCACTTGCTTTACAAGTTGACTTTTTGGACATCACCTTCCAGTCACATCATCTAGTGATCACTAAACTAGTCTAGAGATTGATAGATGCTGATAGTGTACATATTGAGGGACTCGGATTAGGATATCTATGTGATATACCTAACATTCAAGTAAATCACGGTCTTCTTTGTGCACTTGTTGAGCATTTCCATTCGGAGACAAACATGTTCCATTTGCCACTAGGGGAGATGATAGTCACTCCTGATGATATTTATAAGATCTTGTAGATACCCATCCATGATGCCTGAGTAGAGTATGATGTACAGCCGAGGGTAGGCACAGTGGCATTGAGGACCATATTCTAAGATGATCTTGTGATGGGTCAAGCCATCTCTTGGGAGGATTTCATTAGAAGGTATAGTAGTGCTCACCCATTATTCATTGTCCTTGCTATGTTCCTAAGCTATTATCTAGTTCTTGATCAAGGTCAACATGGTTTGGAGTGCAGCTAGTGGTCAATGCTAGAGTGGATGCGGCATAGACCAGCAGTCATATTTAGATGGGGTGAATGTATGCTCACCCATATGTACCATGAGATGCATGAGATTGTGTATCAAGGAGCTAGAACCATGGCATTAGGCATTTTTGTTTTATAAATCTAGGCTTGGGAGCATCTCCCCTTTTGTAGGCTGATATTCCATGATACACGGTAGGCTCTTGAGCCTTATATATAGGTACGCAAGTCTGATGACTTATCCATTACTAGGTAAGATAGAGCAGTGTCATGGATAGCTCGATGACATGGCAACTATTGTTTGGAGACCTTGGGTGGCTACCAAGCCATGGGATGATCCTCGATGAGAGCTTTCTTATATGTTTTTCTCACATCCATTGATTAGATACAATGTTATGATTATTAAGCATTTTCTTGTTACACATGTCTTGTGTTAATTTGGGAGACATCAGGACATCTCCTAGGAGTATTACCCCTATGCCCTCTTCGCCGATGAGTAGAAGAATGGGTGGCACCTAAGATTAGATCCAGGTAGATGTGTGATCAAGGCACGCATACCTCAGGCCCGATGGGATTATATGGTGAACATCACCAATGCATGGATGATGCCTCCCTTTCCCAAATTTATAGATCATGTAGGGATGGGACAAAGAGATTAGAAAAATCCTACATAGGAGCATCTTGCATAGAAATAGCCTGTACAGTAGCCACAAGGACAATAGCGGTAGAAAAAAGTACCATTACAATGGCCTAGATAGAGAGTATTGAGGCCCAGGTCTATGTAGACAGATATCCCCCTGAGGACTATGAGGTCAGATGTAAGTGCTGGGAGTAGTGGGACCCAGTAGAGGTCTACCAAGTAGAGAATAGGGGATCCATTGTAGTAGAAACCTCTGAGTGATGATAGAGACATGCATGATGTTCCGACAGGAGCATAGGCACCACAATTGCGAGAGGCTCTTAGGAAGATCCGTGAGAGGGTTAGATAGGTACAGTGCAAGAGAGACTACTACCACACATGAGTCATAATATAGGAGATCCACTTAGCTGATTGAGAGAAGGAGATCATAGAGCTACAAGAGGAGCTAGCATTGTCATGGATAGAGACCAGATATGAGGTTACTCAGGAAGCTTATTATTATGCCGCATATTGTGTAGTCATTCCAGATTTTTCAGAGTAGGTGCCTCCATTTTCTAAGTACATTAGAGCATCACCATAGTAGGAACCTACATAGTGAATGATGCCCCCTCCTTAGAGACCAATGTCACCTCCATAGGCACCAGCATAGGGGCCACCACCACCGCCTCTTCCAGGTGGTGAGGGGCAGAGTTAGCTTAGCTTGATACACATATTGTAGCTCCATTTTTTATACTATGCTCAAGTAGCACCCTTCTTTTGTACATGACATTGACTCGATGAGATATATATATGAGATCGCTATTTTGATATCATCATACTTGTTGATATATTGCTTTGATGTTCATATTTTATGAGATGTGTCCTAGATGCTTTAGATGTATGGAGTAGATATGTATGAGATGCACATGTTTTCTTTTATGATATGAATATGCACATGTTTTCTTTCATGATGGTGTATGAATATGCAATGTGAAATGAGATAATAGATGGTAGATAAATGAATGAAATGTATGATTTTATTTATGCTTATAATGGATGCACATGCAAATGAATATGTAAATGTATATGGATTTTATGGATGCAAATGAAAATGCAATGAAAATGGTACTAATCATCTCATGTAGAGTTTTAGCAATATATGAAAGGTGCTAATCAAAATGATGTTTTGAAAATTGAGAGTGGGGATTGGACACTTCTATAGCCAACATGAACCTGGGACAAAAGATGAGAACCTTTGATTAAGAGATCTAGAAGACAATCAAGAGAGCACAAAACACTATCTCAATGCAAGCCTAAACATGACACAGCCCTAGGACTTTGTTGTTGGACTCATTGTAATTATCATCATAGAGTTCTTTTAGGTATGGACATTTGTAAGATGCCATAGACGCCTCACTAACATTGCAATCATGAGAATATGAATATGACATAAGTCTTAGAATTGTCAGAATGAGATGTAAGCATTAAGGCACAAGAAGCTAGAATGACCTGAACACCTATTGCTTTTAATTTAGCAAGCTAACATAAGCATCAAAGCATAATTGCTAAAATGACCTAAATTTTTCTTGTGAACAAACACCCCAAACACACAAGAGTTCCTTCCTTTTCCAAAGAATGCTTGTAGTGACCCTTACGTTCACTTAGCAAGATGAGTGCTAGCAATTTCACTTGTAGCAGAAAGAAGTCACTCAAAACAGACAAGGAGAAGAACCAACATCACCAAAGTTTCCATATAAAAGGAGTCAAGGTACATATGGCCATCCAATATGAGATCAAGGCTCTTCCAAATGGACACCCCTCTTATGTAGATTCATTGGATCATTGAACTAAACCAAAAAAACATAAAACAAAGAAAAGATCATGCCCCCAGTCTTCACGTTTCTCAGTCAAGAAAGACATCTTAGATTCGCTTGAGGGGAAATGATAAAGAAACCAAAAAAGATCTGAAAGGAAAAGCTCAACACACTTTAAAGGAACAAAAATTCAGTTTTAGTTTCAATTTATGTTTGTGTTCAAGCAAATTGAAGTCAAATTGGAAGTATATAATATTCAAAGTCTCAACAGGATAGCGACAGTAGGTAGACGCAGTGAGAACCACTAGTGACCATCGCGAGACATGAAGTTTCAAAAAGATAGCAAAGCATGAACCAAGTATCAATAGGTGAACATAGTGAGAACCACTAGTGACCGATACAAGGATGATTCTCAAAAGAGAGAACCAAGAATGAGCAGAACATTAGTAGGCAGACGCAATGAGAACCACTGGTGACTGATGTAAGGAAGATATCCCAAAAGAGAGGGATTCGAATGAGAGCTAGGTATTAGTAGGATGGTATAGTGGGAACCACTAGTGACTGATACATGAGAGATCCTCAAGGAGAGAAATCTCAAAAGTAGCCAAGGCATCAGTAGGTAGACGCAATGAGAATTGCTGGTGATTGATGCATGAACAAAACTTCTAAAAGTGATAGGGCAATGCCCACTAGACTAGGAATGTGCCCCCAAGTGTGACTAGTTCCAATCCATGAAGAGTCAAGGAAAATCTTGAAGACAACTAAAAGTAAGTGCATGAGCTAGCAAGCTAAAGCAGGAAACAAACTAAAGAAGGAAAGTGGAAAAGCAAACTAAAGAAGGAAAACAAGAGCCAAATGGTGCTGAGATGAGATATAGCTTCAGGAAACAAGAGACACTTTTTTAACATGTTTTCACCATCTTGGCAGAGATTCTATTTTTTCTACCATGATGCCTATTTGCCAAGATTTCATCAATGGCACATTTTTCTTCTTTTTCAATTTTTTTGTACTTTTCTCCTTTTGATTTTTTTGTATTTTTGTATTTTCATTTTTTTTGTATTTTTTCAAATTTTCTATTTTTTAAAAATTATTATCAAGGTTCCTATTTACCAAGTTTTCACCAAGATAATAGATACATCAAAGCACCTATTTACAAGGTTTTCACTAAGATGATCATTTTTTTAGAACATTTTGCAATTTTTAGGATCTTTTTAGGACCAATAAGTATGTACATGAGCATATAAGCAATGTCTTAGCTATAGAATTTCTCCAAGTGAAGAGTGTTGATAGGCTCTTTGAGCTATTCTCCTTTAGTGGTGGAGATTTTGTAAGCGCCAGACCCAAATGTTGCAGTAATAACATATAGACCAAGCCAGTTTGGTTCAAATTTCCCTTTCTGGACTCGCTGCTACTGATTTTTGGGGTTTTCTCTTAGCATGACATCACCCACTTGGAATTCTCTTTGTCTAACTTTCTTATTTTAGGCTTTAGACATGATCTTTTGGTATGCTCTTAGATGATCAAATGCCACCTTCTGGCATTCATCCATTAACTCAAGCTCTTGAAGCTGGAATATTCTATTTTCTTCATCAATGATGAGGCCCCTGAGAGAGAATCGCAATGTGGGAATCTTGACCTCAATAGGCAATATTGCATCTACTCCATAAACCAAGGCAAAGGGTGTGGCCCCCATTAGTGTTTGGATACCTTTTATATAGCCCCATAATGCTAGATTAATTTGGAGATGCCAATCTCTGCCAGATTTATGAACTGTTTTGTGCAAGATTTTGAGAATTGTCTTATTAGAAGCTTCTGCTTGTCCATTACCTTGGGGATAATAGATAGATGACCAATGCTGAATGATTAGGAATTTGGTGCATAACACTCTTAGGTCCTTGTTCTTGAATTTTCTTCCATTTTCAATGATAATGGATGAGGGTACACCATATCTACAAATGATATAGTTCAGTATAAACATAGCCAAAGACTCGCCATCAGCTATAGATAGAGGCACTACCTCAACCCACTTCATAAAATAGTTAGTAGCTATGATGATAAACTCATATCCTCTTGAAGAAGAAGGATGTATCTCACCCACCAAGTCAAAGGCCCATTGTTGAAATGGATAGAAGTTGATGAAAGGAATAAGATCTTTAGTAGGATCATGGATCAGATTTCTATGAAATTGGCATTGTTTACAAGTCTTGGCATATTGAACAACTTCTTTCTCCATATCTGGCCAGTAGTAACCAGCTCTAATAATTTTTTGAGCTAACATCAGACCACTCAAATGAGACCCACATATACCTTCATGTACCTCTCCTAGCACACATTTGGACTCATCAAGTTCTAGACACCTAAGGAGGGTACCATCTAGACCCTGTCTATACAAGTCGTTTGGTATGATGACATTGTTGGAGATTTTCCACCAGGCCAGTACTGATTGTATGTTTTTCATTGATGAAAACATATGGAAAGTAACATACATGGAAGTCTTATGCAATAAGATTTCTATATATGTAGCATGGACATGATATCAACATGATATCATGGGCACAGAGGTTAACTGTTAGTACAAATAGTTATATAGTAGTTGGTGTTAGCAATGTTCCTGACATAGCTATAGGCAGTGTTTTGTGTATGGTTGTTTGTATAGTTATCATGGAGCCTTGCGCGCTTGGATTTATGTTGAAGACATGTTATTAATATTTTAGTTATGGATGCATAGTCTGTTGATGACTAGAAGCGAAGTTATGCAGTCACTATTCGCCAGCAATAGTTTCCTATATCTGTTCAAAAGAGCCGACAGATATTTTATTGGTTATGTAGTTGTGCCCATCCTATGGGTATGCACCCTTGGATTTAAGCTTAAAGGAGAGTTATTGATGTTTAGTTAAGAGCCCATGAGTTAATTCATCTTGAGGATAAAGATTCAATTATTTTGGTATAGTCGATAGTGTGTAGTGTGCGTCTACAATTATCTTATTTGAATAGGTCCCAGAATGTGTTGCATGCATAGTAGATCTGATAGAATATTTGTTGGAGTTTTTTATGGTTTCTCTAATATGATTTCAAGGTAATTGTAATAGGCTGACTTCATTATATCATTTGGACAAAATATATTTATAGGTAGTCATTTGTGATTGCTAGATTGTGGTTAATAGTTGATTAAGAAGAGCAGAGCAGAGTGTGCAAAGTGTTGACCCATCAGAAGAAGGTATATGTGACAAAGTAAAGTACTTGTGCTATTCATTGGAACTTATCTAGAGAGAAGGTCAAAGTGTAGTTCACCAAGATCTAGATATAGTGTGTATCTATTATTCAAAAGGTTGTAGCCTTCGCCCATTTGAGCAATGAGCTCTCGAACAGTGCATCCTCTCCTCTAATAGGCACAATTGTTAAAGACTCCTAATAGGGTTAGACCCTTAACTAGGTCTACTATACTAAATATATTATGAAGAAACTCCTAATAGGGTTAAGGATATTCTAACAAGGATCATAATACTATAGTGAAAAATATGAGTGGGTGTCAATTCCCACTAGGGTTTTTACCTATTTGGGTTTCCCTGTAACCAAAAGATTGGTGTTTTATTCTTGTGTTCTTTCATTGTGTTTATGCTTTATGTTTAATTATACTTAATTGGATAAATAATTGAATCTTGTAGATAAATGATTCCCCCCCCTCTCAGTTATCTCTTGGGACTATTCCTAAAAATTGGTATCAGAGCCAAGTGCCTTGGAGAGAAATTTTAATAGCTTGATCTTGATTAGATGGTGTACTTCAGGAAAGAAAGTCCTAAGTTTGATGGAGAGAATTATCTTGATTAGAAGAATAAGATTGTGACTGATTTGCAATGCACTGCTTTTGAAGTCTTTAATGTAACTATCAAAGAAACCAAGATTCCTACATTAGAAGACCTTAAAAAAGATGATGCTACTAACATAAAAAAGGAATTTTTTCATTAGAATACTATTTCTAAAGAAGCCCTTATCAATGCCCTATCTAATGGTGAATTTTTAGAAGTAAAAAAGATAGATACAACCCACAAAATATGGAAACACCTAGAAGACATATTTGAAGCAGACAAACAAGCAAAGGATGCACGTAGAAAGAGATGGAAGAAAAGATACAATGCATTAGAGATGCTACCTAAAGAAAACATCAGAGCTTATAATCAGAGGATAAATAAAGTAGTTGCTAGAATTAGAAACAATGGTGGAGAGATTTTAGAGGAAGACATCATGGACAAGTTGATGACTACTCTTACTCCAGAATATGAAAGAAAGATCAACATCCTTGATGAGGCCATGCAGCTTACATAAAACTTCAAGAGAGAGACTTTGATCAGTAAACTCTTAGCTTTTGAGATCTCAAGATTGAAGACAAAACCAAAGAGTGAAACAGCCTTCAAAGGAACAATTCATGGTAAGAAATCTACAAACACTTTTGGTAATTTTGATGATGATGATGATGAAGAGAAAACTCTGGAGGATTTCAATGCTATGATTTCTAAAAGAGAATAGAAAGGAAAAGGAAAATATGAAGGTTAATTACCATTTAAATGCTTTTCATGTAATAAGATAGGTCACTTTGCATCTAAGTGTCATACTAGAGCTAGAAAGTTCAAAAAGGATTAGAAGCCTAAGTATTCTAAGGAATGCTACTATGCTGGAGATGGAGTATCAGATGATGAATCTAGAGAAGAAGAAATTGGATTCATTTCTATTATAGACCAAATGAATAATAAGAAAACTCATGAAGATAAGAAAGAGAATCAAGAAATTGCATTGATTTCACAAGCTGACATAAGGATAGACTGGATTATAGACAGTAGTTGTTCACATCACATGACAGGTGATAAAGGTAGGTTTGTTCTTTTGGACAAATACAATGGAGGTATGGTCAGATTTGGAGACAACACTCCTAAACCAATAGTTGGTAGAGGAGCCATCACTTTGGATGGAAATAATAGTATTGATGATGTTATTTATGTTGATGGTTTGAAACATAACCTTCTCAGTGTTGGATAGTTAGTTGGAAAAGGTTATCAGTTGGAGTTCAAAGATGACAAATGCATCATTAACAACAAAGATGATGTTATGATTACATCAGGCTCAAAGAAAAGAGGTAATGTTTTTCAACTCAATTCAAAAGCAAGTTGTTTTGATGCTAAAGTTGATGACAGATGGTTGTGGCATAAAAGACTATGTCATATCAATTTTGATGACATAGTAAAGATAAGAAATGTAAAGGTAGTAATAGATCTACCTAGCATAGAAAATCCAGTTGATACTATATGCAGGGAATGTGTGATGGGAAAACATGTGAGAAATTCATTTAGGAGAAAGTAGAATTCAGCAGAGAACAAGTTGGATTTGATTCATACAGACCTATGTGGTCCAACTCAAACAAGATCATGCTATGGTGAAAGATATTTTATTTTGTTTGTTCATGATTATACTAGGGTAATGTGGGTTGCATTCTTGAAATATAAGTTAGAAGCTTTTGTGAAGTTCAAAATATTCAAAGCTAAGGTTGATAATGAATCTAGACTAAAGATAAAATGTTTGAGATCAGATAGAGGAGGAGAATTCACATGTGACAGATTCTATGAGTAATACAAAGAACATGGCATAAAGAGATAGTTAAGTGCACCTAGAACCCCTCAGTATAATGGAATCATAGAGAGAAGGAATATGATCATCCTTGATATAGCGTGCACCATTATGATAGAAGGAAAAGTTGCACACACCTATTAGAGAGATGCAGTCAATACAATAGTCTATACCATCAATAGAATTCAATTGAGGCCAGGTGCTGACCAAAAACCTTATGAGCTATGGTTTGGTAATGTTCCCATAGTAAAATAATTCAAAATATTTGGAAGCAAGTGCTACATAGGGAGGGATGAAGTATTAGGCAAGTTTGATGCAAGAAGTGATGAAAATATTTTTCTTGGTTACTCTACTAAAAGTAAAGCCTATAGATGTTTCAATTTAAGATTGAAAAAGATCATTGAAAGTACTCATGTTAATATTGATGAAAATTTTATGATTCAAGAAAGAGATAATGATTAATCACCCATGATTGAAGAAGAACCTAGACCCTCCACTAGTGAGACAGTTATTGAAGAAATGTTTGATAGTATTGATGTGCTATTCAATGAACCTAAGACAAGTGAAGAAGAAACTCCTAAGGCTGATAAGTCAGCATCACCTAAATTTCCAAAGTTTACATCTAGAAATCATTCCAAGACATACATCATTGGAGATCATAGTGCCAAAGTCCTAACAAGGTCCCAAGCAAAGAACTCAGCTAACAGTGAAGCTGTATGTTTACTATCTCAGATTGAACCTTTAAGTGTTGATGATGCATGTAATGATTCAAATTGGCATGATGCTATGAAAGAAGAACTTGATCAGATTATTAAGAATGACACTTGGGAACTGGTCCCAAGACCTAGTGATAAGAATGTGATTGGAACAAAATTTATATTAAAAAACAAGATGAATGAAGATGGTAGAGTAGTAAGAAATAAATCAAGATTAGTATGTAAAGGATATGCGCAAAGAGAAGGCATTGATTATTCAGACACATTTGCATCTGTGAGTAGATTAGAAGATATTAAGTTGTTTCTAGCTTATTTTATAGTCAAAAACATCAAAGTATATCAGATGGATGTCAAGTCAGCATTCCCAAATGGAGACTCGAAGGAAGAAGTATACATTGAGTAGCTGGAAGGATACACCTTATCAGACAGACTTGATATGGTATGCAAATTGAAGAAGGCCCTCTATGGAGCTAAGAAATCCCCTAGAGCATGGTATGAGGGACTAGATGAATACTTAACAAAGATTGGATTCAAGAAAGGAGCAGCAGATTTTCATCTATTCATTAGAGAGACATCTGAAGGTTTTCTTCTTGTAGCTATATTTTTTTATGACATCATCTTCAGAGGTAATGACAAACTAAGTGCATAATTTGCCAAAGAAATGCAGAATGAATTTGAGATGAGTATGATTGGTCCTATCAAATACTTTTTGGGACTAAATGTGCAGCAGACAAAAAAAGTAATTTTTATTAATCAGTCAAAATATGTGAAGGAGATACTGAAGAAATTCAAGATGGGTGATTGCAAGCTAGTAGGAACCCCTATGATCACTGGATGCAAGCTTACAAAAGAAGATGACTCGCTAGTAGTAGATATAATATTGTATAAGTCTATGATTGGTAAAATTATAAATCTTACTCAGACTAGACCAGATATTTCAAATGCAGTTGACATAGCTAGAAGATTTGTAGTAGAACCTAAAAAAAGTCACCTAATGGAAGTAAAAATAATATTTAGATACTTACAAGGCACTATAGATTATGGTCTATGGTATCCTAATTTAGAAAATGTTAAGCTTCATGTGTACACTGATGCAGATTGGGTAGGATGTGTTGATGATAGAAAGAGTACTTTAGGTGGAGAAGTGTTTCTTGGTGATAGACTTGTCACTTGGACAAGCAAGAAACAAAATTGTATTTCTCAGTCAACAGTAGAAGCGGAGTATGTTGCAGCAGCCTTGAATTGTTCTACAATTGTTTGGATCAAGTAGATGATAAAGAATTTTGGAATTCAGATTGATTATCCTATTTTTATTCACCGTGATAATACTAGCACTATCAATATGTCAAAGAACACTATGATGCATGCAAAGAAAAGCACATTGAGATCAAGTATCACTTCCTAAGAGAGAAAGTGGTAGAGAAAGAAATCAAGTTGGACTATGTGAGTACTAAAGATTAGTTGGCAAATATATTCACAAAGCCCTTGCCTAAGGATACTTTTGAGTATCTCAGGGATAAGTTGGGAGTCATTCCCTTCCCTGATTCTACTTAGAAGTAAGAAGGAAAGACATCAGTCCTCAGTGACTGGTGGAAGGTGGAATACCACACCTCAGGAGTAGTACCAGTGCTTAAAATGATTGGCCCCCTTTTCCATTGATGTCAAAGGGGGAGTAATATATAGAGTCATGCAAAATTGAAGCAAAAGAGGAGTAATTACTAAAGGGGAGCAACATTCAGATATGATAGCAGTTCAGTTGAGGAAATGGAGAATACTAGAAAATATTGTAGCAAATTGAGGATTCATCTTTGGGGGAGTTTTGAAGAGGAAATGGAGAATGTTATAAAAGAAATGTCCATTTGCATTTGTGGTGGTTTTTCATTCCACATGTTGCCATCAATGTCAAAGCTGGAGATTGTTGGAGATTTGCTAGCAGGCCAGTACTGATTGTATGCTTGTCATTGATGACAACATATGGAAAGTAGCATGCATGAAAGTCTTATGAAAACTGATTTCTATATATGTAGCATGGACATGATATAAGCATGATATCATGGGCCCAGTGGTTAACTATTATTAGAGACAGATATATAGAAGTTGATGTCAGCAGTGTTCTTGACAGAGCTACAAGCAATGTTCTGTGTATGGTTGTTTGTATAGTTATCATGGAGACTTGTGCACTTGGATTTATGTTGAAGACATGTTATTAATGTTTTAGTTATGGATGCATAGTCTTTTGATGAGTAGAAGTGAAGTTATGCAGTCACTATTTGCTAGCATTAGTTTCATGTGTTTCATCAGAAGAGTCGACATAGATTTTATTGGTTATGTAGTTGTGCCTATCCTATGGGTATGCACCATTGGATTTAAGCTTAAAGGAGAGTTATTGATGTTCTATTAAGATTGCATGAGTTAATTCATCTTGAGGAGAGAGATACAATTGTTTTGGTAGAGCTGACAGTGTGTAGCGTGCATCTACAATTATCTTATTTGAACAGGTCCCAAAATGTGTTATGTGCATAGTAGAGATGATAGAATGTTTGTTAGAGTTTGTTATGGTTTCTCTAATATGATTTCAAGGTGGTTTTCATAGGTTGACTTAATTATATCATTTGGAGGAAAGATATTTATAGGCATTCATTTGTGATTGCTGGAGTGTGGTTCATAGTTGATTAATTAGAGAAGAGAAGATTGTGCAACATGTTGAGCCATCAGAAGAAGGTCTATGTGACCAAGTAAAGTACATGTGATATTCATTGGAACTGATTTAGACAACAAGTTAAAGTGTAGGTCACCAAGACCTAGATATAGTGTGTATCTATTATTCAGAAGGTTGTAGCCTTTGCCCATTTGAGTAGTGAGCTCTCGGATAGTGTGTCCTCTCCTCTAATAGGGACAATTGTAAAAGAGTCCTAATAGGATCTGACCCTTCAATAGGTCTACTATACTAAATATATTGTAAAGAAACTCCTAGTAGGGTTAAGGATCTTCTAACAAGGATCATAATACTCTAGTGTAGAATATTAGTGGGTGTCAATTCCCACTAGGGTTTTTACCTATTTGGGTTTCCCCATAACCAAAAGATTGGTGTTGTGTTCTTGTGTTATTTCATTGTGTTTATGATTTATGTTTTAAGTATAATTAATTGGATAAAGAATTGAATCTTGTAGATAATTGATTCACCCCCACCCCCCTCTCAGTTATCTCTTGGGATTATTCCTAATAGACATCTCGTGAAGCATTACGAATTAGGTGACGCTTTTCTTTCCAGGTATAGGTTTCTTGAATGATTTGGTCACAAAGGTAGGAATAGATATGGTGGTAGTGAGATGAATTATGTCCAATGACTGAATAGATCATCCTTGATTCAGGAATGTCATAGGTAGGGTAGTGTAATGTGTCCACCAAGAATTCATGTCTGAAGTCATTTTCTGGCATTTGTAACATTGAAGCAAGAGTGGCCATAGCATCAGCTGCTTTATTATCTACCCTTGGAATTTGTTGGAAAGAAATGTGTGAAAAATACTATTTGAGATCATCCACCATTCTTTTGTAAGGTACTAGCTTCTCATCTTTTGTTTGATAGATATCATTAACTCAGTTGATGATTAACTAAGAGTCTCCAAAGACCTTAAGCTCATCCACATGCCATTCAATGGCTATCTTCATACCATTAATGAGAGATTCATATTCAGGAATGTTATTTGTGTAGGGAAACAACATTTTATAAGCCTTTGGTAATGGGTATCTTTGAGGTGTTATAAATAGAATCCCTGCACCTGATCCATGTTGAGTGAATGATCTTTCAAAGAACATGATCCAAGCCTGATGTGTGAGAAGCATAATCAATTCATTTGGGAATTCAATATTCAAAGGTTGGTGTTCTTTTAGAGGAGCTTCCACCAAGTGATCAGCAATTGCTTGTCCATTAATAGATTTTATTTCCACATACTCAGTGTCAAATTCTCTAAGTATCATCACCCATTTTACTAGTCTACTTGTGAGGGAAGCCTTACTCATTAAATACTTTAGTGGATCAATTTTTTTATAAGCCTTATAGTGTGAGTGAGCATATAATGCTACAACTTCTAAGAAGCAAAAACTACTACTAGACAAGCTTTCTCAATGACCGAATAGTTCATTTCATAAGAAACCAATGTTCTGCTGATATAATATATGGCTCTCTCTTTGTTGTTATGATCTTCTTGAGCTAGGAGAGAACCCAAATATGTGTTCATTGCTGAGATGTATAGTATGAGTGGCTTCCCATGAATAGGAGGCATCAATATAGGTGGATTAGAAAGATAATGTTTAATTTGAGTGAGTCCTTTGTCACATTCTTCATTCCATTCATAGGTCACACCCTTATGCAAAGTTTTAGTGAATGGTTGTGATTTGTCCGCCAACTATGAAATGAAGCACTAGATAGATTGTAGCCTTCCTTGCAGTCCTCTCATTTCATTGATTGTTTTGGGTGGAGGCATGTCCATAATAGCTTTCACCTTTTTAGGATCAACTTCTATGCCTCTAGCTAAAATGATGTAACCCAAATCTGTAAGATGAGTCTTCCACTACATGCTTTTGGCTAAAGTGTCATTAACATAAACCTCCATTATTTTATGCATCATATCATTGAAAATAGTAGTGACAACTCTCTAATATGTTGCTCCAACATTCTTAAGCCCGAAGAGCATGACATTCCAACAAAAGGTGCCCTGGGCACATGTGAAAGTAGTTATTTTCTTGATATTTTGGTGCAATTTTTATTTGATTATAGCCAAAAAATCCATCCATCAAGGAATACATCTCATAACCTATTGTCATATCCACCATCATGTCAATGTTGGGTAGTGGGAAGTCATCTTTTGGACATGCCTTATTTAGATCCCTGAAGTCTATTCATAGAGGAATCGATTTATCATGTTTGGTGACTGGAACAATATTTGAAATCCACTCTACATAGTCAATAGTCCTTATGAAACCAGCCTTAAGAAGCTTCTCTAGCTCTACTTTGACTAAGAGTGCTACATGTGGATGCATCTTTCGAAGCTTCTGTTTAACAAGTTTAATACCTGGTGCAATGGACATATGGTGCATGATTAGATTGGGATCTAATCCAGGCATGTCAAAGTAAGTCTATGCAAAGTTTATTTTCTTGCTTTGAAAGAAGCTAGTGAACTCTTCCTTTTCTTTTACAGATAATAATTATGCTAGGTGAATAATTTATGGAGCAGCCTCTATACCCAAATTCACTAGCTATGTAGGCTCAATCAATACTCATGATCTCTCTTGAAAGTGGCTCAAAACCGTATCAAGTATCTCATCCTTGGGCACCTCAAAGAGGTTTTCACCCTCAGATATATCTTTTATTTTTATTATTTTTGGCTCTAATACTGCCACAATGTGGTTTTCACCATCAGAGCACCTTTTTTTCTTCTTTTAACTTTTTGAGTAAGATACTTGATATCTATCTCTGTCATGATGAAACTACTTTCATTGATGGAGGACATTATAGCTTCAATAGCATGGAGCTAACAGGCTAAAGCGTAATCATTCTAGAACATAAGGACTTCATTGGATGAGGATGAGGAGTTCCAATTTATCAGATTGGGATTTTTGAGTGAGAGAGAAATAGTGACTAGCTCAATTGCATTCACGATATAACCATCAAAAGCGTGGAAGAGAAAATCAAGACCTAGAGTGATCTCATCCAAAGGAGCATTTGAATCCCTATGAGACCTCATGTTAGAAGTAGAGTAAAAGTTAACACTGGTGGCATCTAATTCATGTGACCTAATGCTAGACCCTTAACCTAATTTGAGGAGTCTTTCATAAGTATATACCATGTCTATATCTTTATCATAAGTAGCATCAGACAAAGATTCAAACTCATACTCATGTGAGTCAGTACTTGATGCAGGAATTCTATTAGCACTAGTTGTATCATCATCTTTACCCCTTGCAATATTAATGGCTCCCTAAAGTAGATATTTTTCAAACTTCTCTTGGAAATGTGGCAGTATGTACCATTCACCCTGAGAGTCAAAGTCAGCCATTAGTATTTCTTTCCATTGGTCATACATGATTCAATGCACTAAAGAAGTCTCATCATAATCACTATCAGTCTCTTCCATGTGGAAAGGTATAACAGGTTCATCTAGTTTTGCAAAGAGTGTAGAAAGTTTCAGAGGAATAGGATATGGAAATGTGTCTTCATTAGAGCTGGCCTCTAGATTTACTTCTCGAGAGGTATCTTCAAATTTTGATTTAGGTTCAGGTTCAAGTTCTGGTAAAAATTTGTTTATCCCTAAATGAAAGGGGATTTTTTGAACCCTAAGCTAATAGTATCCCTTGTGAGGTGACCTGTAGCTTCAATGGGTTTCAACAAACCATTGTCATTCAGTCCTATAGGACCACTCCCTTTGTAGCTGAAGCACTTCATGATCTAAGTCTGGAGGAGGAGTAGTCATTTTAGATATTGCCTTCCCTTTATAGATCCAAGCTATGATGGCTATTTCTTCATCATCATCTTCTAAAGGTGTAGAGGCCTATACAAAGGCACCATTGTATATTGTTTGAGGAGAGTCATCAGAAGTTTTTTTATTTTCAGAAGGTCTCCCATAAAAGCATGGAGATAGAGGTAGAGAAGCTAGTAATAGCACAGGTTCAATTCAATATTCTCCCATTCCTATATCCTTAAGTTTCAATGTTTGTTCCATTTCCTTAAGCTTAGCATCATAAAACTCAATGGACTCTCTATTAGCTAGAACAAAGCTATTTGCAGATTGTGCAAGCATGTTGCAAGAATAATTGGTATTAGAAGGCATAGTGACTTCCACTCCATTGAATGGAAACTTAATGCATTGATGGTACATAGATGGAGCATCTTGCATCTGATGAATCCATGGCCTACCCAACAAGATGTTGTAGGCAAGAGGAATGTCAAGAACTTGAAAAGTAACATCTCTTGCAATAGGTCCTACATGGATAGGTAGCACAACTAAGCGTTGGGATTTGCATTCCTCTTCATCATAAGATTTGATGGTAGTCTTTTTGTGGGAGTCTATACAATTCTCATCATATCCTAGCTAGGTAAGAAGCTTAGCAAAATAGATATTGAGACTAGCACCATTGTCTATGAGTACTCAACAGATGTGCTTAAGACCTATCATGAACTCTATATGCAAGGGAGTGTTATGTGAATGGCTCAAGAGTGATCATCTTCTTTAGAGAAGGACAAATAATGAGGTGAGATTAAATGACCTACCATATATTGGAACTGGTCGAGATCGAGATCCTTGGGAATGTTGCCTCAGTGAGGGCTTTATCCAAAATCTTCTTGTGAGCAGGTGAGATCTTCAACAACTCAAAAAAGGTAATGTGAGTGTTGGTTCACTAGAGCTGATCTAAGATGATATAACTAGCTAAGCTAGCTGTAGGGATAGATTTCATGTTTTTGTTGGTAGGGCCAACAATAGTCTTATGCATAGTTTTCTTCAGAGTGGATGTAGAAGTATCGGGACCTTTCAAAACAACTCTTCCATGTGATCAAGTAACAACATTTGCATAGTCTTGAAGTTGTTCATATTCATAAAAATGAGACATGGAACTATGCAAGATGAAAGGAGTCTTAGGTTTGTGAGCATCACTACTCCCCTTAATAGTAATCATGTTGTAGTACTTTACCTCAATAGGTTTGATCATACCAATGTCATTGTCATCATTAGTGTACATGTAATTGACTTTAGCATTGGTATTCTTAGTGTTTGAAGACTCACCCTTCTCATGAGGAGGGAAGGGATCCTTAAATGCTTGATGGTCTAAATTCTTGTTATGGTCATCCACAACAATGTCACCATTATCAATCAAATCTTGGACCTTGTGTTTCAACTAAAGACAAGTAGAAGTCTTATGACCCTTATTATGGTGATAGTCATAGTAGGCATTGTCATTACACCAATGAGGTCATGGTTGTGGGTTATAGAGACTCTTTTCCAAGGGACTAAGAATCTGATTCTACACAAGAGTTTTATAGACCACATCAAGTGGTTCTCCCAAGGAAGTGAATTCGCACTTGGGTCGAGATGCTCAAGGTTTGTTCCTAGAGAACCTTGAAGGTTGTTGATTTTCTGTTGCAGGATTTTTAGTAGCCTTGATTGCCTATATGCTAGAAGAGAGATTAAAAATAGACTTAGCTAGCTTCGGGGTCACATTGTTGACCACTCCATCATTCATAATTTCTCTATTCTTGTTAACAAACTTCTCTTTATACTTATTTGAGTTTGAATATCCTTGTTTGTTGTCTTTTCTCAAAGTCAATTCTCATTTTTTGATCATAAAGGCATCTATTCACACTTCTTGTTTAATCATGCTATCAAAGGCTAGAGGACCTTGTAATTGCACTTGGTATCTGAAGGATGGGACAAGATTGTCAAAGAAAATGTCAAGTCTCTTCGACTCTGGTAGCTTGTGAGGAAACCTTGTACATAATTGTCTCCACCTTTGGAGAAATGTTAGGAAAGATTCTCCTTGTCACTGCTTTAAATTGCAAAGATCTTGGATGTTGACGAGATGCTGAATATTATGTGAGTAATGTTCAAGAAACAAATTAGCCATTTCATCAAAACTCTTAATTCCACTAGGAAATTGAGAAAACCACTCCATAGATGGTCCACCCAAGCTACAAGGAAATAGGCACATAAGATATGTTTGATCATGAATGAATTCCATGGATAAAGTGCCAAACTCTCTTAAGTGATCTTGAGGATTGGTAGCACCCAAGTATTTGTCATATTTAGAGAACTCTACACCTCTAGGAAAAGGTGGCATGTGAAGACTCCTATCAAAGGGGAAAGGACAAATACTCTCCATTGTGAATTGTTGTGTAGGTTTTTCCTTATTTTTCACAAGTTGGCTAATTTGATCTTACATGTCTTAGACCATCTTTTGCAACTTTGTGGTCTCTATTTCTTCTTCCTTGGCCACAAGTGTTTCAACTTGAAAATCTGAGGGTAATTTAGCCCCTTGTTTGGCTAGCTCAAGAAAGTATTTTTCCTTCTCCTCTAGAAGGAGGATCTCCATCATCTTAATAAGACCCTTGTTTTATTTCACAACATCTATGTTATTTTGAGTTATTGTGTCATCACCATCATTGCCAAGAATCTCATAAATGCTACAGACTTGATCTTGACTCTCATCATGCAGGGCATGACGATAGTGATATGTTGGTTGACCACCTTGAGCTTTATTTTGAGATTGGTGTTGATCATCTTGGGTCTAATCATAACATTGCTCATTTTGAGGTTGGGCATGACATTGGTCATTGGAAGATTGACCAAAATGTTGGTTGTTTTGAGATTGATCAAAAGTTTGGATGTATTTACCAGGTTGGAAGTCAAATGGCTCTCCCATCTAATCAATGTAGGACCATATATGAATGATGTCGAAAGGGTGCAGCTAAAGTAACTCTTGGAGCTCTAACATGATCAAGAAGATCAATAGGTTTAGATGAGTCGATATCATCAACAAGATTGATAGGTTCAAGGATAGGACTAGTCTAATGAAGCGGTCTTCCAAAGTTGTGAAACAATGAGTTGTTTTGGAAGAATGAGTTGTCTTGACCTTGAAATGAGAAACTAGGTTGTGCTTCAAACAATGGATTAAAACACTCTTGGAACACTTGAGGTGATTGAGATGAGCTATCTTTCAAAGTACTCAATGAAGAACTTGAGGATCCCTCACAATGTCAAGATTGTACAATAGGTTCAGGATAACTTGTTTCCTAATTATGAGGTTTACCTCTATCTTGACCAGTATTACGAATGGGATAGGTGTTGCCACTTTGAGTCATGATAGTCAAAGATGAAGATGAAATGAGAGAAGACTCAAGATAAATGCTAAAACTCTATCTCTAGGAATAACGAAAAGGAGATAAAGGCTAGAACAACCATGATGTGAAATGCACCTGGTACAAATCATCAGGAGTATGGCTAGAACAGCCGAGATAAGACTATCACAATGCAAGGTACAAAAGCACAAAAGATGAGTCAAATAATAAGGAGACAATTGAGAGTTTAAGAAAAATTGATCAGTTTGCAGCTTGAGACACTCAATTTATGACAATGGATGATGGGAAAAAAGGTAAACAACCCTCAGACAAGAATTAGATCAGATAAAAAGTTCACTAGTCAATGGGGAATAAGTCTTTGTTTTGAAAACCAAGGTATAGGTTCACACAAGAAAATGCAAGGTTGCATGAGAAAATGCAAGGCTTCACATGAGAAAATGAAATCTCGAGCAAGAAAGTGCTCAGTTTCTGAAACTTCACATGGGAAAATACCATTGTTTGTCAGTTCAATGCCAATTTTGAGATAAAAGACATATTTTGGAACATAATGTAGATGGTTCTCAGATAGAAAATCCAATTTCCAAATATTTTAATCAACAATCTCAGTTTGAAGGTTTCAAGCATTCGTTGACAAGCATGAAGGTTTGATCAAGCAATGGTGACACAAGAAGTAGTCGTAAACAGACCTACCAAGGATAAAGCAACTTGGTAGTATCATGCGAGTCTTTTTTAATCATGATGGAAAAGTTTAAGACTCGATTAAAAACATAGTTATCCCTAAAAAACATGGTGAGAAGACAAAACCTTTGCCCCACTACTTATGTGCATGCATGCACCTCACACAGCCGTGTCACCCCCTAGAGGGAACCCATTTTTTAGGTGTTTCCAAGGACTCAATAGTATATTTTCAAAGGTTACCATTGTGGTAGGGGCTAGTATCATATACCACCTTCCACCATTTAGGTGCATGCCTATGGTGGGAATGTACGGGAGAGATTCTTCCCCCTCCCTACGCAAAGATTATGACTCCTTTCAAAGGAAAACTGAGTACACAACTAACTAGGGAAAGTTCTTATTGGGATTCCTTTCACACTAACCTTTGGTGCCCCTGATATAGGGCTAGGGCCTCACAGCCACACGAACACCCAAAAGTCATACACCCCCACAAGTAGGGCTAGGAGCAGTGTCGCTCAATACAATAGACGAAGCTTTCTCAAGATGATGTCAAAATCAAGAGAAGGAAGTTAACATGGTTTTGGAGTCTTTAGACTCAACAAAACATTCTTTATTATAGTGAGGTGGAATCATTAGTGATAGGTGCATACTCACTTGGGCCATTCTTGGAGGAACAACTTCCGACAGGCCCTTTAAAGGTGACACAACTTGGCTTGGATCTAAGGGTTTTATTTTACGTTTCTCTCAAAGAGAGAAGAGCATAATTCTCTACCTCTTCACCTTACCCAAACACATCAAGCATATTCATCACTGAGTTATCTTCACTCCACCAAATCCATAAGCATTTGGGTTATTGGTTCTCTCAAAGAGAGAAGTGCATAATCCCCTGGCAAGTATAAGTGATAAAGATTCACTACCTTTCCCTGCTTCCCCAGGTATCCATCATTCTAGAAATATTTGGGTTTTAGTTTCATCCATGGGCATCACTTCCACATAATGAAGAGCCTATTCCCCTACTTTTCTATCAGGACCCTTAAGAAATTTTAATGGAGCCCTTATTAGACTATGTGAATGAAAGAAAGAAAACAAATACAAGATTTTAAAAGGTCTTCAGCAACCATCCTGCAAGCAAACTGTTAGCAAGTTTTATGATCTTAAACAAAACAACCTACAAACCACTGTTACGCTATGACAAAAATAAAGATATGAAATCAATAGAAAAAAGAAGATGTCAGGAAAAAACAACAGTAAATTGCAAAATCTAGAAATTTTACAAACTGATAGTGAAACTTTGTGTGAGGAAGTACTGCACTGCATGCAAGAAAGTACCAGGGCCTATGCAAGGAAGTACTATTTCGCATGAGAGAGAGATACAAGGAGAAAAACTTTGCATGGTATGCTTAGGAATCTTTCATGAACATCTATACATAGAGAAGTACAGACATACGACATATTGCAGAATTCAAAAAAAGGTTTAAGATTGATGAGGCTAGAAATCAATTTTTTGGCCCCATGGTGGGTGCTAGAATGTTATACAACTGAACATGGACCTTTAATCCAACTATAAACATGACATAGTCATTTCTCGATCATTAAATCAAAAAATTGAGTATGAATTCCCCATTCACATGATTATATCAATTTGACCTATTGCCTTCCAATTAATTGGGGTGTTTGAATTACTCTTAGAATGAGAGCCAACAACCATAAGACCAAGCTAATATGAAGGATTTTCAAAGCTTGAAAGATAAACAAAACTAAAATCAATCTAGAATGAGAAGTGCAATTAATCTAATAGCTTGAAGGAAATATGATAATGCAAGTTAGGTTAGCACTCTGAAAAATTTTCATGGCTTTACTAGCTTTCCTCTGGTCTCTGCATTGTTTTTCATGCCTCTGGCTCAAGCCCTAGTTCAAAATTTAAAAAACACTAGTCGTTGCATAAAAAACCTTTTGTTTTACCCTGGCCCTATTCTATTTTAAAGTTACCTTTTGAATCACTTAAACGTCCTAATTCACATGTGCTTTATATTTTTGGTCAACTCACAGTGGTTTTCCTTTTATTTTTCCTAAGTTTCTATACCCCCAGCTACCTTTAATATTTCCTAAGTCTAAGTGTCCGGTGAATTAAATATTTCCTAAAGTCCTCAGCACTTAATATTTCCCTAAGCCTAATGTCCTAAAAGCCTCTATATTTCCCTAGGCCTGGCTCTTTGACACCATCTTGATCCTATAGTTGTCATAAGTTCACAAGGGTTTTGTCAGAGGCTTGTGATCTTACGAAGATCATTGATTCTCTTACATGACGTAACACTTCAGATAGGTGGGTCCACTTCTATGTGTACATAGGTGACAACCTTTGATTGGTCCACATAATAGTGAGCTAGACATGTTTCTAGGTGGGCTTGGTATCTCATTCAGAGGATTTAGGATCAACGGTTGGCGTATAAGCACATAGAATCTTTTGAGCCCTTCAGATCTTGCGCCAGCCATCTAATCTTCCTGGCGGTATAATGTTCTCAGTGGGTCCTAATTGCCATGTAAGCATAGTTTGTGGTCTCTTATTGGTCCACATGTTAATGAATTGGTGCTTGTTAGTGGGACCTAAGTTTTTGGCTTGACAGAGGGTCCTGACATTTGCAAAAAATTGATGATGGGTGTAAGTTCTTAAGGAATGTGTTAGACGCATGAGATCTTCAGACAATCATCGATTTTACTTTTCCTCAGGTGACTGACGTAGGTGGGTCCTCTGACATTTGGAGCTAACATGAATGATTTTCATTAGAGGAAATGATGATGATGCAATGGGACCATTTTCCAGGTGGTGCAGAGTTGTTCAAATTCTATTGGTTGACGTGAGGAATCAGCAGGGTGGTGTCATTGTCAGAAAGGTCAGTGATGAGGACAAGATCCATGGTCAGCATAAGTTCTCATGGGTGCTGTCAGAGCCATGAGATCTTGTGCCCACTATTTGATTTGAAGGCTTATAAAGAGTGGGTCCTATGTTAGTGGTGACCGAGCAGCAACAGTGAGTAATGTAGTGACAAGTGCGATAAAGCAGGCCTAAGCGAGGGTCTAAAGTCTAGCCGCCAAAAAAAGTTCAAAGTGGTTTTCTCATTCCCAAGGAGAATTGGCAGTGTTCTAAAAGGTCTGGTGATTCAGCAAAGGAAGGTCATGTGATCACTAAGTGTTTTAGTGGTGACTTAAAATGTTCTACAAATTGGTGAAAACCTTTTATCACCAGTTCGCCAAATGTAACCGGGGTAGGCTTGTTTTCCTTTGTTTGATAGTTTGTGGGGTTAAGTGGTGAGTTAGTATTTCAATTCGCAAACAAGAAAAATCCTTGTTTCATAGTTGCTAAGAGTAAACCAAATGGTAGTAGTTGAGTTAAGACTTAAAGCTTGCCAAATAGAGGGATCTGATGATCACAACTTAAAGATAGCTCAAATTTAAATATTTACCACCGATTCACTGGTCACATTATGAAACTGACTGTTGAAATTCAAATTCAAATTTGCAGAGGGTTTCCAACAATGGGAAATACCAAAATTTATGGTTTTTGGAGCTGATTTTGATTGGTTTGGTGGTGCTAGTTGTTGTTGACTAATCTGAGGGTCTCTATGGTCAGTGGAATGATTTTTTTGTACTAGGAGAAGTATGGTTTTGTGCTTGAGGCATGTTCGTAGGTGGCCGATTTGACTGGTTTTCATGACAATTACTTGGTGTTCTGTACTATTCTCATAGATTTTGATGATTGCAAATCTGTCTGAGGTTCATTTTCTCTGGGTTGCCTATGTTTCTTCCCCTACAATACCTTTTGTTGTAATTTTTGATTGGTTGGGTAGTTGAAAACCCTAACCCTAGTCATCCGTAGCTTGTTGCAACCTGTTTTGGGTTTCTAAGATGACTAGTGGTGGTATATATTGAAAAAGTGATATTTTGTAAGGTTGTTGTTGATGGTATTATACTGAACAAGATCTTGGATTTTATGTCTTGTTCCTAGCATCTATTTTCTTGGTAATGTATTGATCCTATAAATTTTAATGAGAATACATTTGGATTCCAATCTCATGTTTGTGTATGTCTTCTTATTTTGTTCTTGATTTCATATATGTTAATTTAACAAAGTGGGTTATCATATGGTAAACAAAGAGTATTTTGAAATTATCTTTGAGTTCCTAACAAAGTTAGGATTAAAGTCTTTCAGGTAGTTTTACTGAGTTCATGGCTAGATAAGGATTTGATGTCCTGATATGTGAGTGAGAGGGGTAATAGGCAAAGCACTTACTCTAAGTTCATGTGTATTTGAGTTAAGGTTTTGGGTTGACATATGTTATTAGGTGACTCTTTGCCCTGGGATAAGGCACTGATCTTTTCTTTGGAAGTAGTCCATCATCATCAATCACACACACATTCAAATGATAAAATCTTTAATCAATTAGTAAGGGGTATAGTTGTATATTATTTTGTGACTCCTTTGGAGAAGTGAGTCAAGGGTACACCCACTTGAGCATTAAGGCTCAAAGTGTAGGAGGATCTCATTATTGATCCTTGTTAATTGGCCCTCTTCCTTGTAGAATTTGGAGTGGTGATAGAGTCAAAGTATTATTAAAGTTATAGGCCATCAAGTATGTAATTGTCAAATGTAAATTATATAGAAATAATTTAGATTGCATACTTTTTAAATGTGTGGATTAGAATCAAGCTAACAATTTGTTAATGGAAATGCATGAGGGAGTTTGTGGTGGACATTACATGGGTAAGACTACTGCTCAAAAGATCTTGAGAGTAGGATTCTGGTGGCCCACAATCTTCAAGAATGCAGAACAGTTGGTAAGGAGATGTGATGCTTGTCAAAGGTTCTCTGGTAAGCTTAAATTTTTAGGTAACATGCCATTAAAACTAGTAGAACTATAGGCTCCTTTCCAACAATGGGGAATTGATTTCATAGGGGAGATACCAAACAATTCAAGTGGAGGACACTCATGGATACTAGTTGCCACTGATTACTTTACAAAATGGGTAGAGGCTATACCTACAAGAAATCCAACTAGTAAGGTGGTGACTGATTTTCTATTGAACAATATTGTCACAAGGTTTGGTTTCCCTGAGAGGATAGTAAGTGACAATGCCATGTGCTTCAGGTCTGTTGAATATACAGACTTTTGCAAAGGTTTAGGAATTCAGATTTCTTATTCCTCACCTTATCATCCACAAGGAAATGGTCAAGAAGAATCTACTAGTAAGAGTTTGATTAAGATCCTCAGGAGGATTCTTGAAAAGAATAAAAGGGCATGGAATTCAAAACTACCATTAGCTATGTGGGCTGATAGGGTAACTATGAAGAGGGCAATTGGTTGTGCACCATTTAACTTAGTATATGGAATACATGCAAGAATGCCTCAAAATAATTTATTGGAAATGTATAAATTTGTGCAATTATATGATGATGACATAGATGATGAGATGTAGTTGAGAATTGAGGATCTCATAAGGCTGGATGAAATCAGGAAAGAGTCAGCTGCAAGGAATGTCAAGTTGCAATTGCAAATCAAGAACTTGTATGACAGGAAGGCTATGGAGAGGAAGTTTGAGCCTGATGACCTGGTATTAATTTGGAATGCTAGACTGGAGGATAAGGGAAAACATGGAAATTTTGATCCCATTTGGCTAGGGCCATATCAAATTCATGAAAAATGGGGCCAGGATTCATACATTGTCAAGGAACTGAATGGTAATGTTCAAGAATTGCCTATTCATGGACAATTCTTGAAAAAATACTTCATTTGAAGTATTTTTTCTTCCATGAGCAGTAGTTAGGTTGTGTATATACATATAGCCTTGTAATTTTTGTAATTTTGTCTAGTCCCTGGTCCTGTTTTGTCTAAGTTGCTTGCCCCTGTCCTATTTTATCCTGGTCTGTAAGGTTTTGCTCCTGTTGCTCTTTGTAGTTAGTCTTTTCTAGTGGGATGGTCTACTTTAACCAATGATTCTAGTTTCTTTTTGTGCCTACAAGAGCCACACATCCCTAAATAGAGCCACTATTAGCACTCTGAAAAATTTTCATGGCTCTACTAGCTTTCCTCTAGTCTCTGCATTATTTTTCATGCCTCTCACTCAAGCCCTAGTTCAAAATTTAAAAACAACTAGCTGTTGCATAAAAAACCTTTTGTTTTACCCTGGCCCTATTCTATTTTAAAGTTACCTTTTTGAATCACTTAAAGGTCCTAATTCGCATGTACTTTATATTTTTGGTGGACTCACAATGGTTTTCCTTTTATTTTTCCTAAGTTTCTATACCCCCGGAGGCCTTTAATATTTCCTAAGTCTAAGTGATTGGTGAATTAAATATTTCATAAATTCCTCAGCACTTAATATTTCCCTAAGCCTAGTGTCCTGACAGCCTCTATATTTCCCTTGGCTCGGCTCTCTGATGCCATCTTGATCCTACAGTTGTCATAAGTTCACAAAGGTTTTGTCAGAGGCTTGTGATCTTATGATGATCATTGATTCTCTTACATGACATAACACTTCAGATAGGTGGGTCCACTGCTACGTATACATAGGTGGTGGCCTTTGATTAGTCCACATAATAGTGAGCTGGACATGTTGTCAAGCAGGCCCGATAGCTCATTCAGAGGATTTAGGATTGACGGTTGGCGTATAAGTGCATAGAATGTTTTGAGCCCTTCAGATCTTGCACCAGCTATCTGATCTTCCCAGTGGTATAATGTTCTTGGTGGGTCCTAATTGCCATGTAAGCACAGTTGGTGGTCTCTTATTGGTCCACATCATAATGACTTGGTGCTTGTTAGTGGGACCTAAGTTTCTAGTTTGACAGAGGGTCTTGACATCTGTAGAAAATTGATGATGGGTGTAAGTTCTTAAGGAATGTATTAGACGCATGAGATCTTCAGACAACCATCAATTTTAATTTTCCTCAGGTGACTGACGTAGGTGGGTCCTCTGACATTTGGAGCTGACGTGAATGATTTTCATTGCAGGAAATGATGACGATGCAGTGGGACCATTTGCAAGGTGGTGCAGAGTTGTTCAAATTATATTGGTTGACACAAGGAATTAGCACGGTGGGGTCATTGTTAGAAAGGTTAGTGACAAGGACAAGATCCATGGTCAGCCTAAGTTCTCATGGGTGGTGTCAGAGCCATGAGATCTTGCACCCACCGTATGATTTGAAGGCTTATAGAGAGTGGGTCCTGTGTCAGTGGTGACTAAGCATCGACAATGAGTAATGTAGTGACAAGTGGCATAAAGTAGGCCTGGGCAGGTGTCTAAAGTCTAGTGGCCCGAAAAAAGTTCAAAGTGGTTTTCTCATTCGCAAGGAGAATTGGTGGTGTTCTAAAAGGTCTGGCGATTCAGCAAAGGAAGGTCACGTGATCGCTAAGTGTTTTAGCGGTGACTTAAAATGTTCTATGAATTTGTGAAAACCTTATGTCTCTAGTTCACCAAATGTAACCATGGTAGGTTTCTTTTCCTTTGTTTTCCAATTCACGGGGTTAAGCGGTGAGTTAGTATTTCATTTTGTGAATAGGAAAAATCCTTGTCACATAGTCACTATGAGTAAACCCGAGGGTAGTAGTTAAGTTAAGACTTAAAGCCCATGAAATAGAGGGATCTAATGGTCACAACTTAAAGATAGATCAGATTTAAATATTGACCGCCGATTCACTATTGG